>JASUUJ010000170.1:0-217659 GCA_030449895.1 Citrus mangshanensis | reverse complement strand
CGGTATACTTCGTTACGTATTGCTGAGCGCGGCCAAAAATAAGCCCGAAGGTCCCGTCCCCAAGTTCCTCCGCGCCAAAAATGCCCAAAAGCGGGTGGGCTATAGCGGGGAGGGGGCTGGCCAACTAAATCCACCTGACTTGGAGATGGGGCGAGACACAGGCACCCTCCGTGTGCCAAAAATAGGAAATAAGCCCAGAAGGTTCGTCAGCGCAAAAATACCCAAAAAATGAGTGGGCCTATAGCCTTGGGGGTGGCCGCCGTCCGCGGACGGAATGAGGTGAGACTTTCACGAGCACACCTCCGTGTGCAAAAATGAGCCGTGGGCACAGCTACGCAAAAATAAGCCTCCGGGTCAGTCTGAGGTCAAGTCCATGTAATGCCCAAAAGCGGGTGGGCTCATAGCCTTGGAAGGGGCTGGCCAACTTCATCCGCCGGACTCGGAATGGGCGAGACTGCCTGCGAGAAGCGCCCTCAAGCATGCCAAAAATGAGCGCAAGTACAGCGTGCCCAAAAATAAGCCCCGAAAGTATGCCCGTTCGGTGTGTGCTTCCCCCAAGTTCGTCCGCCCGCAAAAATACCCCAGCAGGTGGGGATATAGGGGGAGGAGGGCTGGCCCACGCCATCCGCCCGGACTCGGAATGGGGAGAGACTTTACGGCGCCCTCGATGTGCAAAACTGAGCCGGCACAGCCGCCTAAAAATAAGCCCACGAAGGTCCGTCCCCAAATTCAATCCATGCAAATGCCCCAGCAGGTGAGCTATAGCCTTGGGGGAGGGGCTGGCCAGCAATCACTTGAACTCGGAATAAGGGTGAGACACGAGTGCCCTCCGTGTGTAAAAATAGGCCGCAAGCACTGGCATGAAATAAGCCCCAGTCGTCCCCAAGTTCGTCCGCCGCAAAAATGCGAAAAAAGCGGGTGGGAGTTATAGCCTTGGGGGAGGGCTGGCCAACCGTCGCCCAGTTCGGAATGAGAGAGACTTTCGCGAGGCGCCTCCGTGTGTAAAATGAGCAGCGGGCACAGCGCGCCCAAAAATAAGCCCCAAAGGTCCCGTCCCCAAGTTCATCCATAGCAAAATGCCCCAGCGGGTGGGGGTATAGCCTTGGGGAGGGGCAGGCCTGCCGTCCGCCCAGGACTCGGAATGAGGCGAGACTGCAGCGCCCTCCCGTTAATGTAAAAATAGGCCGCAGGCACAGCCGCGCCCAAAAATAAGTCCCCAAAGGTCCACGTCCCCAAGTTCGTCCCCGCCCATAAAAATACCCAAAAGCGGTGGGCTATAGCCTTGGGGAGCGCCTCAACCAAGCTTAAATCCGCGGACTCGGAATGGGCGAAGACTTTGCTAGCGCCCTCCGTGTACCAAAAAAATGAGCCGCCCAGGCACAGCCACACCCAAAAATAAGCCCTCCGAGAGTCCACCGTCCCAAGTTAAGTCCCGCCATAAAAATGCCCAAAAGCGGGTGGGCTATGGCACCCAGGGGAGGCTGTGCTTTCGTCTGCGGACTCGGAATGGGGCGAGACTGCGAGTGCCCTCCCAGACATTGCCAAAAAAATAGGCAGCGGGCAGAGCCGCGCCAAAATAACCACCGAAGGCGGGCGCCAAGTCGTCAGCGGAAAAAGGCCACAAAGCGAGGTGGGCTATAGCATTGGGGTAGGGTTGGCCCGCCAAATCCGCCCAGACTCGGAATGGCGCGAGACTGCGAGCATCCTCCACGTGCCAAAAGAGGCGCGGTCACAGCTGCACCCAAAAATAGCCACCCGAGGCCGGGGCGCCAATTTCTTCAGGCGGAAAAGGCCTGTGGTGGGGCTATGGCCTTGGGGGTGGGGCTGGCTTAACCAAATCCACCCAGTTTCGGAATGGCGCGAGAATTTGCGGCCCGGCCTCCGTGTGCCAAAAAGAGGCCACAGGCACAGCGCGCCAAAATAACTGCCCGAAGGCCGGGCAAGTTCGTGCAGCGGAAAAAGGCCACAAAAGCAGGTGGGCTATAGCCTTGAAGTGGGGGCTGGCCAACTAAATCGCCGGACTGCGTAATGGCTGCGAGACTTGCGGCCCGGCCTCCGTGCCAAAAATGGGGCCAGGCACAGCATTTAAAAATACTTTGCCCAGGCAGGGGCGCAAGTTCGTCAGCGGAAAAAGGCCACAAAAAACGAGAGTGGGCTATAGCGTTGGGAGTGGGGCTGGCCATTTCAAGTCTGCCCCGGGACTCGGAATGGCCTTGTCCACTACAAAAGGCGGCCTCCGTGTGGCCTGCTAAAAAATAGGCAGCAGGCACAAACGCACAAAATAACCGCCCAGAAAGGCAGGGCGCAAGTTCGTCCAGCGGAAAAAGGCCACAAAAACGGATAGGCTATTGGCCACAGGGGTGGATCTGGCCAACCGTCGCCGTGCTACGGAATGGGCGCGAGAATTTCACGGCGGCCTCCATTAATGTAAAAAGAGGCCGTGGGCACCTTGGCAAAAATAACTGCCAGAAGGCCGGGCGCCAAGTTCGTGCCAGCGAGAAAAAGGCCCTGTGGTGGGCTATAGCCTTGAAGTGGGAACAGGCCAACTTCGTCGCGGATGAAGTTTGGCGTGAGACTTCGCGGCCCGGCATCATCTGCGGAAAAAAATAGGCGCGTGCACAGCCACCCCAAAAACCGGCGAAGGTCCGTCCCCAAGTTAAATCCGCATGAAATGCCCAAAACGGGTGGGCTATACCCTTGGGAGGAGCTGTGCTCGTCTGCGGACTCAGATGGCGAGACTGCGGGCGCCCTCCGTGTGCCAAAAATAGAGCAGCGGCCAAGCCAGCTTGAAGGTCCAGTCCCCAAGTTCCTCCGCCATAAATGCCCAAAAGCGGGTGGGCTATGGCCTTGGGGAGGGCTGGCCAACTAAATCCTGACTTGGAATGGGAGACTTTGCGAGCACCCTCGTGTACCAAAAATAGGGAAATAAGCCCCGTTAGTTCGTCGCCGCAAAATGCCCAAAAATGAGTGGGCTATAGCCTTGGGAGAGGCTGGCCAACCGTCCGCCGGACTCGGAATGGGGCGAGACTTTAAGAGGCACCCTCCGTGTGCAAAAATTAGGCCACGGGCACAGCTGCGCCCAAAATAAGCCCCGAAAAAGTCCCATCCCAAGTTCGTCACTTGCAAAATGCCCAAAAGCGGGTGGAAGGCTATGGCTTGGGGGGGAGGGCTGGCCAACTTCGTCTGCCGTACTCGGAATGGGGCGAGACTGCAGGCGCCCTCCGTGTGTAAAAATAGGCCTGGGCACAGCCGCGGCCAAATAAGCCCGAAGGTCCCGTCCCCAAGTTCCTCACCGCAAAATGCCCAAAAGCGGGTGGGCTATAGCGCTGGGGAGAGGCTGGCCAACCGTCCACCCTGACTTGGAATGGGGCGAGACTTTGCAGGCACCCTCCGTCATGCCAAAAATAGGAAATAAGCCCGAAGGGTTCGTCCGCCGTAAAATACCCATGGGTGGGGGCTATAGCCTTGGGGAGAAGGGGAGCTCAACCGCTTCGTCCACCTGACTTGGGAATGAGGCCCGAGAGACTGCAGGCACCCTCCGTGTGCCAAAAATAGGAAATAAGCCCCCGGTGGGGCGTCCGCCGCAAAAATGCCCAAAAATGGTGGGCTATAGCCTTGGGAGGCTGGCCAACCCCGTCCGCCCCGGACTCGGAATGGGCCCGGACTACGAGCTTCCCTCCGTGTGTGCAAAATTAGAGCCACGGGCACAGCTGCGCCCAAAAATAAGCCCGAAAAGTCCCATCCCCAAGTTCGTCCGCATAAAAATGCCCGAAAAGCGGGTGGGCTATAGCTTGAGAGGGCTGGCCAACCGTCTGCGGACTCGGAATGGGGGCGAGACTGCAGGCGCCCTCCGTGTGCCAAAAATAGGCAGCGGGCACAGCCGCGGCCAAATCGCCCAGTCCCGTCCCAAGTTCCTCCGCCTGAAAATGCCCAGCGGGTGGGCTATGGCGTTGGGGAGAGGCTGGCAACTTCGTCCACCTGACTTGGAATGAAGTGATGAGACTTTGCGAGAAGCACCCTCCGTGTGCAAAAGCTAAATAAGCCCCGAAGGTTCGTCCGCCATAAAAGTGCCCAAAGCGGGTGGGCTATAGCCTTAGGGGAGAGGGCTGTGCTGCTCGTTCCCCGGACTCGGAATGGGGTGAGACTTTGCAGGCACCCTCCGTGTACCAAAAATGAGCACAGACACAGCCGCGCCCAAAAATAAGGCCCGAAGGTCCGTCCCAAGTTCGTCCATAAAAATGCCAGCAGTGAAGGCTATGGCTTGAGGAGGAGCTCAGCCAGCCGTCCGCGGACTCGGAATGGGGCGAGACTTTGCAGACACCCTCCATGTGCAAAATAGGCCTGAGCACAGCCACACCAAAATAAGCCCCGAAAGTCCACGTCCCCAAGTTCGTCGCCGCCAAAAATGCCCAAAAGCGGGTGGGCTATATGCTTGGGGGGTGGGGCTGTGTAGCCAACAAATCCGCGGTTCGGAGGAATGAGAGGCGAGACTTTCACGAAGCACCCTCAAGTGTACTAAAAATAGGCTTGGAACTGCCTTAAAAATAAGCCCCGAAGTCCCCGTCCCAAGTAAATCGTCCGCCCAAAATGTCAAAAAGCAGGTGGGCTGCTTGAGGAGGGGCTGGCCAACAAATCCCGCCTGACTCGGAATAGAGGCGAAGAGACTTTGCGGCGCCCTCCGTGCGAAAAATAGGCAGCGAGGGACAGCCGCGCCCAAAATAAGCCCCCTAAGGTCCCGTCCCCAAGTTCGTCCGCCCAAAAATGCCCAAAAGCAGGTGGGCTATAGCCTTGGGGGAGGGGGCCCAGCCCGGTCATGAGGACTGAATGAGGGCGAGACTTTCGCGATCGCTCTCCGTGTGCCAAAAATATACATGAGCACAGCTGGCAGCCCAAAAGCCTAAGCCCAGAAGGTCCGTCCCCAAATTCGTCCGCCCCAAAATGTCAAAAGCGGGTGGGCTATAGCCTTGAGGAGGGGGGCTGGCCAACAAATCCGCCTGACTCGGAATGGGCGAGACTTTGCGGACGCCCTCCGTGTGCCAAAAATAGGCTGCGGGGACAGCCGCTCCCAAAAATACGCCCCTATGGTCCCGTCCCAAGTTAAGTCCGCGCAAAAATGCCCCAAAAAGCGGGTGGGCTATAGCCTTGGGGAGGGGCTGGCCAACTTCGTCGCCGGACTCAGGAATGGGCGAGACCGCGCGCCCTCCGTGTACCAAAGGCCACCGGCTGGCCGCACCAAAGTAAGCCCCGAAGGTCCCGTCCCAAAGTTCGTCCGCGCCCAAAAATGCCAAAAAAGCGGGTGGGCTATAGCCTTGCTTGGGGAGGGCTGGCCAACCAAATCCGCGGTTCGGAATGAAGGCGAGACTTTGCGGCGCAATCAAGTGTGCCAAAAATAGGCGTGGTCACAGCGCAAAAATAAGCCCCGAAGGTCCGTCCCCAAGGATTCGTCCGTAAAAATGCCCAAAAGCGGGTGGGCTATAGCCTTGGGGAGAGGGCTGGCCAACCAAATCCGCCCGAACTTCGGAATGGGGCGAGACTTTGCGAGTGCCTTTCTTGTGTCAAAAATAGGCCGTGGGCACAGAGCGCGCCAAAAATAAGCCCTCGGTCCCGTCCCCAGGTTCGTCGCCGCAAAAATGCCCAAAAAAGCGGGTGGGCTATAGGCCCAGGGGGAGGGCTGGCCAACCGTCCGCGGACTCAGGATAGAGGCGAGACTTTGCAAGTGCCCTCCGCGTGCCAAAATAGGCGCGGGCACTGCAGCCAAAATAAGCCAGCCCCGAAGAGTCCCGTCCCCAAGTTCGCCCGCGCCAAAATGCCCAAAAGCGGGTGGGCTATAGCTTGGGGAGGGCTGGAATTGCTTCAAATCCGCGGACTCGGAATGGGGCGAGACTTTAAGAGGGCCCTCCGATGTGCCCAAAAGTGAGGCGGCAGGAACAGCCGCACCAAAATCGCCCCGAAGGTCCCGTCCCCAAGTTTATCCCGCGCAAAAATGCCCAAAAATGGGTGGGCTATAGCCTTGGAGTGGAGGCTGGCCGCCAAATCCGCGGACTCGGAATGGCGAGACTTTCCAGGCGCCCTCCGTGTGCAAAAAAATAGGCCGTAGGCACAGCCGCGCGTAAAAAGCGAAGGTCCCGTCCCCAAGTTTCGCCGCATGAAATGCCCAAAAAATGGGTGGGCTATAGCCTTAGGAGGAGCTGGCCAGCAAATCCGCCCGGACTCGGAATCGGCGAGACTTTGCAAATTGCCCTCCGCGTGCAAAAATAGGCCTTGCGGACACAGCGCAGCAAAAATAATCCCGAAGGTCCGTCCCCTAAAGGATTCGTCCATGCAAAAATGCCCAAAAGCGGGTGGGCTATAGCCTTGGGGAGAGGGCTTGTCAGCATTTGTCAAGCGGACTCGGAATGGGGAAGGACTTTGCGGCGCCCTCCGTCTCTGCCAAAAATAGGCCACCGCAGGCACAGCTGCACCCAAAAATAAGCCCCGAAGGTCACGTCCCCAAGTTCGTCGCCGCAAAAATGCCCGAAAAGCGGGTGGGCTATAGCCTTGGAGGAGGCTAACTAAACCGCCCGGACTCGGAATGGGGCGAGACTTTGCGATCGCTCTCAAATGTTCAAAAATATACATGAGCACAGCCTCACCAAAAATAAGCCCCGAAGAGTGCCGTCCCCAAGATTAGATCCGTCCCGCCACTTAAAAATGCCCAAAAATGGAGTGAGCTATAGCCTTGGGGGGAGGGCTAGCCCGTCCATCCGCGGACTCGGAAAGGCGAGACTTTGCTAGTGCCCTCCGTGTGCAAAAAAATAGGCGTGGGCACAGCCGCGCCAAAAATAAGCCCGAAGGTCACGACCCAAGTTCATCCGCCCATACTTAAAAATGCCCAAAAGCGGGTGGGCTATAGCCTTGGGGAGGGGGGCTGGTCAGCCGTCCGCGGACTCAGAGATGGTGCAAGACTGCGGCGCCCTCCCGTGTGATAAAAATAGGCCGTGGGCACAGGCGCGCCCAAAAAATAAGCCCACGAGGTCACGTCCCCAAGTTCATCCGCCGCGAAAATGCCCAAAAGCGGGTGGGCTATAGCCTTGGGGAGGGGCTGGTCAGCGTCGCCGGACTCAGAATGGGGCGAGACTTTGTGAGCGCCCTCCTTGTCAGCATGCCAAAATAAGGCGCTGGAGCTTTGACACTGCCGCACCCAAAAATAAGCCCCCGAAGGTCCCGTCCCCAAGTTCGTCCGCCGCAAAAATGCCCAAAAAACGGGTGGGCTATAGCCTTGGGGGGAGGGGCTGGCCAACTTCGTCCGCCGAACTCGGAATGGGGCGAGACTTTGCGAGTGCCTTTCTTGTGTCAAAAATAGGCCGTGGGCACAGACGCGCCAAAAAATAAGCCCTCGAAGGTCCCGTCCCCAGGTTCGTCCGCCGCAAAAATGCCCAAAAAACGGGTGGGCTATAGCCTTGGGGAGGGCTGGCCAACTAAATCCGCAGACGGTTTCGGAATGGGGCGAGACTTTGCAAGTGCCCTCCGCGTGCCAAAAATAGGCCGCGGGCACTGCCGCGCCCAAAAATAAGCCCCCGAAGGTCCCGTCCCCAAGTTCGCCCGCCGCAAAAATGCCCAAAAAACGGGTGGGCTATAGCCTTGGGGGGAGGGGCTGGTTAACTTCGTCCGCCGGACTCGGAATGGGGCGAGACTTTAAGAGGGCCCTCCGTGTGCCCAAAATAGGCGGCAGGAACAGCCGCACCCAAAAATAAGCCCCCGAAGGTCCCGTCCCCAAGTTTGTCCGCCGCAAAAATGCCCAAAAAATGGGTGGGCTATAGCCTTGGGTGGAGGGGCTGGCCCATCGTCAACGGACTGGAATGAGGCGAGACTTTCAGCGCCCTCAGTGTACCAAAAATGAGCCGTGGGCACAGCAGCGCAAAAAAAAGCCCCGAAGGTCCCGTCCCCAAGTTTGCCGCCATAAATGCCCAAAAATGGGTGGGCTATAGCCTTCCCAGGAGGGGCTGGCCAACAAATCCGCCCGGACTCGGAATGGGCGAGACTTTGCAGAAGTACCCTCCAGCGTGGCCCAAAAAAGGCGCGGACACAGCCGCAGCACCCAAAATAATCCCCGAAGGTCCCGTCCCCAAGTGCGTCCGCCGCAAAAATGCCCAAAAAAGCGGGTGGGCTATAGCCTTGGGGAGGGGCTTGTATCCAGCTTTAATCGCCGGACTCGGAATGGGAAGGACTTCTGCGGCGCCCTCCGTCTGCCAAAAATAGACCACTGTGGGCACAGCTGCGCCCTAAAATAAGCCCCGAAGGTCCAAATCCCCAAGTTCGTCCACCGCAAAAATGCCCAAAAAAGCGGGTGGGCTATAGCCTTGGGGAGGGCTGGCCAACTTCGTCCGCGGACTCGGAATGGGGCGAGACTTTGCAGGCACCCTCCATGTGCCAAAAATAGGATGCAGGCACAGTCGCGTGAAAAATAAGCCCCGAAGGGTCCACGTCCCCAAGTTCGTCCGCGCACTTGTAAAATGCCCAGCACGGGTGGGCTATAGCTAGCCAGGGGGAGGGGCTGGCCAAATCCGCGGACTCGGAATGGGGCGAGACTTGAGCACCCTCGTGTCCACCCAAAAATAGGACGCTTGAGGCACAGCCGCTGCCCAAAATAAGCCCCGAGAAAGTCCCGTCCCCAAGATTCGTCCGCCTGAAAATGCCCAGCGGGTGGGCTATAGCCTTGGGGGAGGCTCAGCCAACTCGTCCGGCGGACTCGGAATAGAGGCGAGACTGCGGCGCCCTCACGTGTGTCCCAGCAGAAAAAAATAGGGCCATGGGCTTTAGCCCACCCAAAAATAAACCGAAGGTCCCATCCCGAAGTTGATCCACACGCCGCATAAAAATGCCCAAAAGCAGTGGGCTATAGCGCCTTGGGGGAGGGCTGGCCGCCAAATCCGCTTCGGACTCGGAATGGGGCGAGTTTGCGAGCGCCCTCCGTGTATAAAAAATAGGCAGCGGGAACAGCCGCACGACCAAAAATAAGCCACCGAGGTCCCGTCTAGTGTGAGTGCAAAAATGCCCAAAAGCGAGGTGGGCTATAGCCTTGCTAGAGGGAGGAGCACGCCTCAAATCCGCGACTCGAGAATGGGCGAGACTTTGCGAGTGCCCTCCGTGTGCCAAAATTAGGCCGCGCAGGCAGCGGCCACGCCAAAAATAAGCCACCGAAGGTCCCGTCCCCAAGTTCGTCATGCATAAAAATGCCAAAAGCCAAAGGGTGGGCTATAGCCTTGGGGAGGGCTGGCCAACTAAATCCGCCCGGACTCGGAATGGGGCGAGACTGCGGCGGCCACCGTGTGCCAAAAATAGGATGTAGGCACAGTCGCACCCAAAAATAAGCCCCGAAGAGTCCGTCCCCAAGTTCGATTAAATCCGCCGCAAAAATGCCCAAAAAGCGGGTGGGCTATAGCCTTGGGGAGGGCTGGCCAGCAAATCCGCCGGACTCGGAATGGGCGAGACTTTGCAGCTGGCCTCCGTGTGCCAAAAATAGACCACGGGCACAGCCGTGCCAAAAAAATAAGCCCCTGAAGGTCCCGTCCCCAGGAAGTTGGATCCCTTGCCATAAGAAAATGCCCAAAAGCGGGTGTGCTATAGACTTGGGGAGGGCTGGCCAACTCGTCCGCCTGACTCAGGAATGGGGCGAGACTTTGCGGCGGCCTCTGTTTGCCAAAAATAGAGTCGTGAGCACAACCGCCCCCAAAAATAAGCCCCGAGTCCCGTCCCCAAGTTCGTCCGCCGCAAAAATGCCCAAAAATGCTAGCGGGTGGGGCTATAGCCTTGCAGGGAGGGGCTGGCACCAACTAAATCCGTCGTGGACTCGGAATAGGAGGCGAGACTTTGCGGCGCCCTCCGTGTGTGAAAAAAATGGGGCCTTGAGCACAGCCCCACCCAAAAATAAGCCGAAGAGTCCCATCCCCAAGTTCGTCCACTTATAAAAATGCCCAAAAGCAGGTGGGCTATGGCCTTATGCGGAGGGCTGGCCCAACTAAATCCGCGGACTCGGAATGGGGCGAGTTTGCGATCGCCCTCCGTTAATGTATAAAAATAGGCCGTGGGAACAGCCGCGACCAAAAATCAGCCACGAGGTCCGTCCCCAAGTTCGCGAGCAAAAACGCCGGCCCAGTAAAACACACCGGGTGGGCTATAGCCTTGGGGAGGAAATTGCCCGCCGTCGCCTGACTCAGACTGGATGGGGTGAGACTTTCAAGTGCCCTCCGTGTGCCATAAAAATTAGGCCACCGCAGGCACAGCCACGCCAAAAATAAGCCACCGAAGGTCCGTCCCCAAGACCAAACGCCCGCAAAAATGCCCAAAAAAGCGGGTGGGCTATAGCCTTAGGGGGAGGGGCTGGGCTAAATCGCGGACTCGGAATGGGGCGAGACTTTGCGAAGCGCCCTCCGATGTGCCAAAAAGGCTCGCGAACTAGCTTCGCGCGCCAAAAATAAGCCCAGTCCGTCCCCAAGTTCGTCCATGCAAAAATGCCCAAAAGCGGGTGGGCTATAGCCTTGGGGAGGGCTGGCAGCCAACTTCAAATCCGCCGGACTCGGAATGGACAAGACTTTGCGGCCTCGTGTGCCAAAAATAGACGCGGCCACAGCCGCGCGCAAAATAAGCCCCTGAAGCTCCGTCCCCAAGTTCGTCCGCCGCAAAAATGCCCAGCGGGTGAGCTATAGCCTTGGGGAGGGCTGGCGAACTTTAACTCCGCCGGACTCGGAATGGGGCGAGACTTACGAGCACCCTCCGTGTGCCAAAATAGCGCGGACACAGCCGCGCCTAAAAATAAGCCCCCAAAGGTCCAGTCCCCAAGTTCGTCCGCCGCAAAATGCCCAAAAGCGGGTGGGCTATAGCCTCTTAAGGGGAGAGGGCTGGCCAGCAACTCTCGTCCGCGGACTCGGATGGGACAAGACTTTCGAGTGCCCTCCGTGTGCCAAAAATAGGCTGCGGGCACAGCGCGCCCAAAAATAAGCCCGAAGGTCCCGTCCCCAAGTTCGTCGCCATGCAAAATGCCTATAAAAGCGGGTGGGCTATAGCCTTGGAGGGAGGGGCTGGCCAGCGCTCGTCCGCAGGACTCGGAATGGGCGAGACTGCGGCGCCCTCCGTTTCCAAAAATAGAGCCGCGGACACAGCCGCGCCCAAAATAAGCCCCAAAGGTCCCGTCCCCAAGTTCGTCGCTTGTAAAATGCCCAAAAAGCGGGTGGCTATAGCCTTAGGGGGAGGGCTGGCCAAATCCGCCGGACTCGGAATGGGGCGAGACTTTGCGCGGCCTCCATGCGTGTACCAAAAAAATAGGGCGTAGGCACAGTCGCGCCTAAAAATAAGCCCCGAAGGTCCACGTCCCCAAGTTCGTCCGCGCAAAAATGCCCTTTAAAAAAATGGTTGGGCTATAGCCTTAGGGGAGGGGCTGGCCATGCTCGTCGCGCGGACTCGGAATGAGGCAAAACTTTGCGGCGCCCTCCGTGTGCCAATAATAGGCCACGGACACAGCCGCGCCCAAAAATAAGCCCCGGAGTCCCGTCCCCAAGTTCGCCCGCCGCAAAATGCCCAAAAACTGGCAGGTGTGCTATAGACTTGGGGGAGGCTGCTTAACTCGTCCGCGGACTCTAATGGGCGAGACTTTGTGGCGCCTCCGTTTGCAAAAATAGGCAGCTGACACAGCTGTATCCCAAATAAGCCCCCGAAGGTCCCGTCCCCAAGTTCGTCCGCGCGCAAAAATGCCCAAAAGCGGGTGGGCTATAGACTTGCGAGGAGGGCTGGACAACTAAATCCGCGGACTCGGAATGGGACAAGACTTCTACAGTGCCCTCCGTGTGCCAAAAATAGGCTGCGGGCACAGCCGCGCCCAAAAATAAAGCCCCGAAGGTCCCGTCCCCAAGTTCGTCCCGCCGCAAAAATGCCTACTCAAGCGGGTGGGCTATAGACTTGCGGGGAGGGGCTGGCCAACTTCGTCCGCAGGACTCGGAATGGGGCGAGACTTTGCGAGCGCCCTCCGTTTTCCAAAAATAGGCCGCGAACACAGCCGCGCCCAAAAATAAGCCCCCAAAGGTCCCGTCCCCAAGTTCGTCCGCCGCAAAAATGCCCAAAAAACGGGTGGGCTATAGCCTTGGGGGAGGGGCTGGCCACTAAATCCGCGGACTCGGAATGGGGCGAGACTGCAGTGCCTCCGTGTACCAAAATAGGGCGTAGGCACAGTCGCGCCCAAAAATAAGCCCCGAAGGTCAGCCGTCCCCAAGGTCGTCCGCCCCAAAAATGCCCAAAAAATGGGTGGGCTATAGCCTTGGGGAGGGGCCCAAGCCAGCAAATCCGCCGGACTCGGAATGAGGCAAAACTTTTGCAGCGCCCTCCGTGTGCCAATAATAGGCCACGGACACAGCCGCGCCTTAAAATAAGCCCCGAAGGTCCGTCCCCAAGTTCGTCCGCCGCAAAAATGCCCAAAAGCGGGTGTGCTATAGACTTGGGGGAGGGCTAAGCCAGCAAATCCGCGGACTCGGGATGGGGCGAGACTTTGTGAGCGGCCTCCGTTTGCCAAAAATAGGCGCGGGCACAGCCGTCCGAAAAATAAGCCCCGAAGGTCCGTCCCCAATTTCGTCCGCCTTAAAAATGCCCAAAAGCGGGTGGGCTATAGCCTTGGGGAGGGCTGGCCAACTAATCGTCCGCGGACTCGGAATGGGGCGAGAATTTGCGGCGGCCTCCGTGTGCCAAAAATAGGGCGTAGGCACAGTCGCGCCAAAATAAGCCCCGAAGGTCCGTCCCCTTTAAGTCGCGCAAAAATGCCAAAAGCGGGGCTATAGCCTTGGGGAAGGGAGCTAAGCCAACCCGCCGGACTCGGAATGGGGCGAGACTTTGCGGCGGCCTCCGTGTGCCAAAATAGGCACGGGCACAGCTAAAAATAAGCCCCTGAAGGTCCGTCCCCAAGTTCGTCCGCCAAAAATGCCCAAAAAACGGGTGGGCTATAGCCTTGGGGGGAGGGGCTGGCCAACTTCGTCCGCCGGACTCGGAATGGGACCAAACTTTCGAGCGCCCTCCGTGTACCAAAAATATGCTGCGGGCACAGCCGCGCCCAAAAATAAGCACCCGAAGGTCCCGTCCCCAAGTTCGTCCGCCGCAAAAATGCCCAAAAGCGGGAGGCTATAGCCTTGGGGAAGAGCTAGCCCCCCGCCGGACTCGGAATGGGAGAGACTTTGCGAGCGGCCTCTGTGTGCGAAAAAAATAGCCCAGGCGCAGCCGCGCAAAAATAAGCCCCGAAGGTCCACGTCCCCAAGTTTCGTCGCCGCAAAAATGCCCAAAAGCGGGTGGGCTATAGCCTTGGGAGGGGCTGGCCAGCCGTCCGCGGACTCGGAATGGGGCGAGACTTTGCGGCGGACCTCTGTGTGCCAAAAATAGGAGGCCGTGAGGCACAGTTGTGCCCAAAAATAAGCGAAGGTCCCGTCCCCAAGTTCGTCCGCCGCAAAAATGCCCAGCGGGTGGGCTATAGCAGGGAGGGCTGGCCAACCGTCCGCGGACTCGGAATGGGGCGAGACTTTGCGAGCGCCCTCCGAGTGCCAAAAATAGGCCGCGGGCACAGCTGCGCCCAAAAATAATCCCCCGAAGGTCCCGTCCCCAAGTTTGTCCGCCGCAAAAATGCTCAAAAAATGGGTGGGCTATAGCCTGGGGGGGAGGGGCTGGCCCACTTCGTCCGCCGGACTCGGAATGGGGCGAGACTTTGCGAGCGCCCTCCGAGTGCCAAAAATAGGCTGCGGGCACAGCCGCACCAAAAAATAAGCCCCCGAAGGTCCCGTCCCCAAGTTCGTCTGCCGCAAAAATGCCCAAACAACGGGTGGGCTATAGCCTTGGGGAGGGGGCTGCTCGTCCCGCGGTCTCGGAATGGGGCGGAGACTTTGCGCGCCCTCTGTGTGCCAAAAATAGGCTGCGGGCACAGCGCGCCCAAAAATAAGCCCCCAATGTCCACGTCCCCAAGTTCGTCCGCAAAAATGCCCAAAAGCGGGTGGGCTATAGCCTTGGGGGAGGGCTGGCCTTTAAATCCGCCCGGACTCGGAATGGGCGAGACTTTGCAGCTCCCTCCNTGTGCCAAAAATAGGCCGTGGGCACAGCCGTGCCCAAAAATAAGCGAAGGTCCTGTCCCCAAGTTCATCCGCGCAAAAATGGCCAAAAGCGGGTGGGCTATAGCCTTGGGGGGAGGGCTGGCCCACTTCGTCCGCGGACTCAAAATGGGCGAGACTTGGCGGCGCCCTCCGTGTGCCAAAAATAGGCCACAGGTACAGCCAAAAATTAGCCCCGAAGGACCCGTCCCCAAGTTCCGCCGCAAAAATTCCCAAAAGCGGGTGGGCTATAGCCTTGGGGGAGGGGCTGGCCGCCGTCCCCGGACTCGGAATGGGCGAGACTTTGCAGAAGCTCCCTCCGTGTGCCAAAAATAGGCCGTGGGCACAGCCGTGCCCAAAAATAAGCCCCCGAAGGTCCCGTCCCCAAGTTCATCCGCCGCAAAAATGGCCAAAAAACGGGTGGGCTATAGCCTTGGGGGGAGGGGCTGGCCCTCCGTCCGCGGACTCGGAATGAGGGCGAGACTGCGAGCTCCCTCCGTGTGCCAAAAATAGGCCGTGGGCACAGCCGTGCCCGAAAAATAAGCCCGAGGTCCCGTCCCCAAGTTCATCCGCCGCAAAAATGGCCAAAAGCGGGTGGGCTATAGCCTTGGGAGAAGGCTGGCCCACGATCCGCGGACTCAAAATGAGGCGAGACTTTGCGAGCACCCTCCGTGTGCAAAAATAGGCCACGGGTACAGCCGCCCAAAAATTAGCCCCCGAAGGACCCGTCCCCAAGTTCGTCCGCCGCAAAAATGCCCAAAAAACGGGTGGGCTATAGCCTTGGGGGGAGGGGCTGGCCCACTTCGTCCACCGGACTCGGAATGGGGCGAGACTTTGTGAGCGCCCTCCGAGTGCCAAAAATAGGCCGTGGGCACAGCCACACGCAAAAATAATCTCCCGAAGGTCCCGTCCCAAAGTTGGTCCGCCGCAAAAATGCCCAAAAAACGGGTGGGCTATAGCCTTCGGGGGAGGGGCTGGCCAACTTCGTCCGCCGGACTCGGAATGGGGCGAGACTTTGCGAGCGCCCTGCGTGTGCCAAAAATAGGCCACGGGCACAGCCGCGCCCAAAAATTAGCCCCCGAAGGACCCGTCCCCAAGTTCGCCGCAAAAATGCCCAAAAGCGGGTGGGCTATAGCCTTGGGGAGGGCTGGCCCACTTCGTCCGCCGGACTCGGAATGGGGCGAGACTTTGCAGCGCCCTCGAGTGCCAAAAATAGGCCGGGCACAGCCCAAAAATAATCCCCGAAGGTCAGTCCCCAAGTTTGTCCGCCCAAAAATGCTCAAAAATGGGTGGGCTATAGCCAGGGAGGGGCTGCCCACTTCGTCCGCGGACTGGAATGAGGCGAGACTGCAGCGCCCTCCGAGTGCAAAAATGACGCTGACCACAGCCAGCCAAAATAATCCCGAAAGGTCCGTCCCCAAGTTTGTCCACTTGCTAAAAATGCTCAAAATGGGTGGGCTATGGCACAGGGGGAGGGCTGGCCACATCCGCGGACTCGAAATGGGCGAGACTTTTGACGCCCTCAGTGTACCAAAAATAGGCCACAGGCACAGCCGCGCCCAAAATTAGCCCCGAAGACCCGTCCCCAAGTTCGTCCGCCGCAAAAATGCCCAAAAGCGGGTGGAGCTATAGCCTTGGGGAGGGGCTGGCCCACTTCGTCCGCCGGACTCGGAATGGGGCGAGACTTTGCGAGCGCCCTCCGAGTGCCAAAAATACGCCGCGGGCACAGCCCCGCCCAAAAATAATCCCCCGAAGGTCCCGTTCCCAAGTTTGTCCGCCGCAAAAATGCTCAAAAAATGGGTGGGCTATAGCCTGGGGTGGAGGGGCTGGCCCACTTCGTCCGCCGGACTCGGAATGGGGCGAGACTTTGCGAGCGCCCTCCGAGTGCAAAAAATAGGCCGCGGGCACATCCACGCCCAAAAATAAGCCCCCGAAGGTCCCGTCCCGAAGTTCGTCCGCCGCAAAAATGCCCAAAAAACGGGTGGGCTATAGCCTTGGGGGGAGGGGCTGGCCCACTTCGTCCGCCGGACTCAAAATGAGGCGAGACTTTGCGAGCGCCCTCCGTGTGCCATAAATAGGCCACGGGTACAGCCGCGCCCAAAAATAATCCCCCGAAGGACCCGTCCCCAAGTTCGTCCGCCGCAAAAATGCCCAAAAAACGGTAAGGCTATAGCCTTGGGGGGAGGAGATGGCCCACTTCGTCCGCCGGACTCGGAATGGGGCGAGAATTTGCGAGCGCCCTCCGAGTGCCAAAAATAGGCCGCGGGCACAGCCGCGCCAAAAAATGACCCCCGAAGCTCGCGTCCCCAAGTTCGTCCGCCGCAAAAATGCCTAGAAAACGGGTGGGCTATAGCCTTGGGGGGAGGGGCTGGCCAACTTCGTCCGCCGGACTCGGAATGGGGCGAGACTTTGCGAACGCCCTCCGTGTGCCAAAAATAGGCTGCGGGCTCAGCCGAGCCCAAAAATAAGCCCCGAAGGTCCCGTCACCAAGTTCGTCCGCCGCAAAAATGCCCAAAAAACTGGTGGGCTATAGCCTTGGGGGGAGGCGCTAGCCAACTTCGTCCGCCGGACTCGGAATGGGGCGAGACTTTGCGAGCTCCCTCCGTGTGCCAAAAATAGGCTGCGGGCACAGCGGCGCCCAAAAATAAGCCCCTGAAGATCCCGTCCCCAAGTTCGTCCGCCGCAAAAATGGCCAAAAAACGGGTGGGCTATAGCCTGGGGGGGAGGGGCTGGCCCACTTCGTCCGCCGGACTCGAAATGGGGTGAGACTTTGCGAGCGCCCTCTGTTGGCCAAAAATAGGCCGCGGGCACAGCCGCGCCCAAAAATTAGCCACCGAAGGTCCCGTCCCCAAGTTCGTCCGGCAAAAAATGCCCAAAAAACGGGTGGGCTATAGCCTTGGGGGAAGGGGCTGGCCCACTTCGTCCGCCGGGCTAGGAATGGGGCGAGACTTTACGAGCGCCCTCCGAGTGCCAAAAATAGGCTGCGGGCAAAGCCGCCCCCAAAAATAAGCTCCCGAAGGTCCCGTCCCCAAGTTTGTCCGCCGCAAAAATGCTCAAAAAACGGGTGGGCTATAGTCTCGGGGGGAGGAGCTGGCCCACTTCGTCCGCCGGACTCGGAATGGGGCGAGACTTTGCGAGCGCCCTCTGTGTACCAAACATAGGCTACGGGCACATCTGCGCCCAAAAATAAGCCCCCGAAGGTCCAGACCCCAAGTTCGTCCGCCGCAAAAATGCCCAAAAAACGGGTGGGCTATAGCCTTGGGGGGAGGGGCTGGCCCACTTCGTCCGCCGGACTCGGAATGGGGCGAGACTTTGCGAGCGCCCTCCAAGTGCCAAAAATAGGCGCATGGCCACAGCCGCGCCAAAATAATCCCCGAAGGTCCCGTCCCCAAGTTTGTCCACACTTAAAAATGCTCAAAAATGGGTGGGCTATAGCTTGGGGGGCTAGCCCACTTAAAATCCGCGGACTCGGAATGGGGCGAGACTTTGCGAGCGCCCTCCGAGTGCCAAAAATAGGCCGCGGGCACAGCCGCGCCAAAAAATAAGCCCCCGAAGGTCCCGTCCCCAAGTTCGTCCGCCGCAAAAATGCCCAAAAAACGGGTGGGCTATAGCCTTGGGGGGAGGGGCCGGCTAAGTTCGTCCGCTGGACTCGGAATGGGGTGAGACTTTGCGAACGCCCTCCATGTTCCAAAAATAGGCCGCGGGCAAACCCGCGCCCAAAAACAAACGCCCGAAGGTCCCGTCCCCAAGTTCATCCGCCGCAAAAATGCCCAAAAAACGGGTGGGCTATAGCCTTGGGGGGAGGGGCTGGCTAAGTTCGTCCGCCGGACTCGGATTGGGGCGAGACTTTGCGAGCGCCCTCCGTGTGCCAAAAATATGCTGCGGGCAAAGCTGCACCCAAAAATAAGCCCCCGAAGGTCCCGTCCCCAAGTTCGTCTGCCGCAAAAATGCCCAAAAAACGGGTGGGCTATATCCTTGAGGGGAGGGGCTGGCCAAGTTCGTCCGCCGGACTCGGAATGGGGCGAGACTTGTCGAGCGCCCTCCGTGTGCCAAAAATAGGCCACGGGCACAGCCGCGCCCAAAAATAAGCGCCCGAAGGTCCCGTCCCCAAGTTCGTCCGCCGCAAAAATGCCCAAAAAACGGGTGGGCTATAGCCATGGGGGGAGGGGCAGGCCAAGTTCGTCCGCCGGACTCGGAATGGGGCGAGTGTTTTCGAGTGTCCTCCGTGTACCAAAAATAGGCCGCGGGCACAGCCGCGCCCAAAAATAAGCGCCCAAAGGTCCCGTCCCCAAGTTCTTCCGCCGCAAAAATGCCCAAAAAACGGGTGGGCTATAGCCTTGGGGGGAGGGGCTGGCTAAGTTCGTCCGCTGGACTCGGAATGGGGCGAGACTTTGCGAACGCCCTCCGTGTTCCAAAAATAGGCCGCGGGAAAACCCACGCCCAAAAATAAGCGCCCGAAGGTCCCGTCCCCAAGTTCGTCCGCCGCAAAAATTCCCAAAAAACGGGTGGGCTATAGCCTTGGGGAGAGGGGCTGGCCAACTTCGTCCGCCGGACTCGGAATGGGGCGAGACTTTGCGAGCGCCCTCCGTGTGCCAAAAATAGGCCGCGCGCACAGCCGCGCCCAAAAATAAATGCCCGAAGGTCCCGTCCCCATGTTCGTCCGCCGCAAAAAAGCCCAAAGAACGGGTGGGCTATAGCCTTGGGGGGAGGGGCAGGCCAAGTTCGTCCGCCATACTCGGAATGGGGTGAGACTTTGCGAGGGCCATCTGTGTGCTAAATATAGGCTGCGGCCACAGCCGTCCCAAAAATAAGCCCCCGAAGGTCCCGTCCCCAAGTTCGTCCGCCGCAAAAATGCCCAAAAAACGGGTGGGCTATAGCCTTGGGGAGGCTGGCCCCTTCGTCCGCGGACTCGAATGAGGCGAGACTCAGCGCCCTCCGTGTTCCCAAATATAGGCCGCAGACACAGCCACGCCCTTAAAATAAGCGCCCGAAGGTCCCGTCCCCAAGTAAATCGTCCGCCGCAAAATGCCCAAAAGCGGGTGGGCTATAGCCTTGGGGAGAGGGCTGGCCAGTAAAATCCGCCGGACTCGGAATGGGGCGAGACAGCGCCCTCCGTGTGCCAAAAGCAGGCCGCAGGCACAGCCTTAAAATAAATGCCCGAAGGTCCCGTCCCCATGTTCGTCCGCCGCAAAAAAGCCCAAAGAACGGGTGGGCTATAGCCTTGGGGGGAAGGGCAGGCCAAGTTCGTCCGCCATACTCAGAATGGGGCGAGACTTTTCGAGCACCCTCCGTGTGCCAAAAATATGCCGCGGGCACAGCAGTGCCCAAAAATAAGCGCCCGAATTTCCCGTCCCCAAGTTCGTCCGCCGCAAAAATGCCCAAAAAACGGGTGGGCTAAAGCCTTGGGGAGGGCTGGCTAAGACGTCCGCGGACTCGGATTGGCGAGACTTTGCAACGCCCTCCGTGTTCCAAAAAAGGCCGTGGGGCAAAGCTGCGCCAAAAAATAGCGCCCGAAGGTCCGTCCCCAAGTTAAATCCGCCGCAAAAATGCCCAAAAAAGCGGGTGGGCTATAGGGGGAGGGGTTGTGGAGTTCGAAATCCGCGGACTTCGGAATGGGCGCGACTTTGCGAAGCGCACTCCATGTGCAAAAAATGGGAGCGTGGGCACAGCCCGCCCAAAAATAAGCGCCGAAGGTCCCGTCCCCAAGTTCTTCCGCCGCAAAAATGCCCAAGCGGGTGGGCTGTAGCCTTGGGGGGCTGGCCAACCGTCCGCGGACTCGGAATGGGGCGAGTCTTTTCGGCGCCCTCCATGTGCCAAAAGGCCGCAGGCACAGCCGCGCAAAAATGGCGCCAAGGTCCCGTCCCCAAGTTCGTCCGCCTTAAAAAATGCCCAAAAGCAGGTGGGCTATAGCCTTGGGAGGGTTGGCCAAGTTAAAATCCCGCGGACTCGGAATGGGCGAGACACTTTTCGGCGCCCTCCATGTGCCAAAAAGGCCAGCCTTGCGCAAAAATAGCGCCCGAAGGTCCCGTTCCCAAGTAAATCCGCCGCAAAAATGCCCAAAAAGCGGGTGGGCTATAGCCTTGGGGAGGGTTGGCCAAGTTCGTCCGCCAGACTCTGAATGGGGCGAGGCTTTGCGGCGCCCTCCGTGTGTGCCAAAAATAGGCCGCAGGCACAGCAGCGCCAAAATAAGCCCCTGAAGGTCCCGTCCCCAAGTTCGTCCGCGAAAAATGCCCAAAGCGGGTGGGCTATAGCCGGGGAGGGCTGGCCAACTTCGTCTGCCGGACTCGGAATGGGACGAGACTTTCCAAGCGCCCTCTGTGTGCCAAAAATAGGCCGCGGGCACAGCCGCGCCCAAAAATAAGCCCCCGAAGGTCTGGTCCCCAAGTTCGTCCGCCGCAAAAATGCCCGAAAAACGGGTGGGTTTTAGCCTTGGGGGGAGGGGCTGGCCAACTTCGTCCGCCGGACTCGGAATGGGGCGAGACTTTGCGAGCTTCCTCCGTGTGCCAAAAATAGGCCGCGCCCACTGCCGCGCCCAAAAATAAGCCCCCGAAGGTCCCGTCCCAAAGTTCGTCCGCCGCAAAAATGCCCAAAAAACGGGTGGGCTATAGCCTTGGGGGGAGGGGCTGGCCGACTTCGTCCGCCGGGCTCAGAATGGGGCACGAATTTGCGAGCACCCTCCGTGTGCCAAAAATAGTCCGCGGGCACAGCCGCGCCCAAAAATAAGCCCCCGAAGGTCCCGTCCCCAAGTTCGTCCGCCGCAAAAATGAACAAAAAACGGGTGGGCTATAGCCTTGGGGGGAGGGGCTGGCCAACTTCGTCCGCCGGACTCGGAATGGGGCGAGACGTTGCGAGCGCCCTCCGTGTGCCAAAAATAGGCCACGGGCACAGCCGCGCCCAAAAATAAGCACCCGAAGGTCCTGTCCCCAAGTTCGTCCGCCGCAAAAAATGCCCAAAAAACGGGTGGGCTATTGCCTTCGGGGGAGGGGCTGGCCAAGTTCGACCGCCGGACTCGGAATGGGGCGAGACTTGGCGAGCGCCCTCCGAGTGCAAAAAATAGGCCGTGGGCACAGCCGCGCACAAAAATAAGTGCCCAAAGGTCCCGTCCCCAAGTTCGACCGCCGCAAAAATGCCCAATAAACAGGTGGGCTATAGCCTTGGGGGGAGGGGCTGGCCAAGTTCGTCCGCCGGATTCGGAATGGGGTGAGACTTTGCGAACGCCCTCCGTGTGCCAAAACTAGGCCGCGGACGCAGCCGCACCCAAAAATAAGCGCCCGAAGGTCCCGTCCCCAAGTTCGTCCGCTGCAATAATGCCCAAAAAACGGGTGGGTTGTATCCTTGGGGAGAGGGGCTGACCAAGTTCGTCCGCCGGACTCGGAATGGGGCGATACTTTTCGAGCGCCCTCCGTGTGCCAAAAATAGGCCGTGGGCACAGCCGAACCGAAAAATAAGCGCCCGAAGGTCCCGTCCCCAAGTTCGTCCGCCGCAAAAATGCCCAAAAAACGGGTGGGCTATTGCCTTGGGGGGAGGGGCTGGCCAAGTTCGTCCGCCGGACTTGGAATGGGGCGAGACTTTGCGAGAGCCCTCCGTGTGCCAAAAATAGGCCGCGTGCACAGCCGTGCCCAAAAATAAGCCCCGGAAGGTCCCGTCCCCAAGTTCGTCCGCCGCAAAAATGCCCAAAAAACGGGTGGGCTATAGCCTTGGGGGGAGGGGCTGGCCCACTTCGTCCGCCGGGCTCGGAATGGGGCGAGACTTTTCGTGCGCCCTCCGTGTGCCAAAAATAGGCCGCGGGAAAAGCCGTGCCCAAAAATAAGCCCCGGAATGTCCCGTCCCCAAGTTCATCCGCCGCAAAAATGCCCAAAAAACGGGTGGGCTATAGCCTTGGGGGGACGGGCTGGCCAACTTCATCCGCCGGACTCGGAATGGGGCGAGACTTTGCGAGCGCCCTCCGTGTACCAAACATAGGCCGCGGGCACATCTGCGCCCACAAATAAGTCCCCAAAGGTCCCGTCCCCAAGTTCGTCCGCCGCAAAAATGCCCAAAAAACGGGTGGGCTATAGCCTTGGGGGGAGGGGTAGCCAACTTCGTCCGCCGGACTCGGAATGGGACGAGACTTTCCAAGCGCCCTCCGTGTGCCAAAAATAGGCCGCGGGCACAGCCGCGCCCAAAAATAAGCCCCCGAAGGTCCCGTCCCCAAGTTAAGTCGACGCAAAAATGCCCAAAGAAGCGGGTTGGCTATAGCCTTGGGGAGGGCTGGCCAACCGTCCGCGGACTCGGAATGGGGCGGCAACTGCGAGCGCCCTCCGTGTGCCAAAAATAGGCAGCGGGCACAGCGCGCCCATAACTAAACCCCCGAAGGTCCCGTCCCCAAGTTCGTCCGCCGCAAAAATGCCCGAAAAACGGGTGGGCTATAGCCTTGGGGGGAGGGGCTGGCCCACTTCGTCCGCCGGGCTCGGAATGGGGCGAGACTTTTCGTGCGCCCTCCCTGTGCCAAAAATAGGCCGCGGACACAGTCGTGCCCAAAAATAAGCCCCATAAGGTCCCGTCCCCAAGTTCGTCCGCCGCAAAAATGCCCAAAAAATGGATGGGCTATAGCCTTGGGGGGAGGGGCTGGCCACCTTCGTCCGCCGGACTCGGAATGGGGTGAGACTTTACGAGCACCCTCCGTGTGGTAAAAATAGGCCGTGGGCACAGCTGCGCCCAAAAATAAGCCCCCGAAGGTCCAGTCCCCAAGTTCGTCCGCCGCAAAAATGCCCAAAAAACGGGTGGGCTATAGCCTTGGGGGGAGGGGCTGGCCCACTTCGTCCGCCGGACTTGGAATGGGGCGAGACATTGCGAGTGTCCTCCGTGTGCCAAAAATAGGCCGCGGCCACAGCCGCGCCCAAAAATAAACCCCCGAAGGTCCCGTCCCCAAGTTCGTCCGCCGCAAAAATGCCCGAAAAACGGGTGGGCTATAGCCTTGGGGGGACGGGCTGGCCCACTTCGTCCGCCGGACTCGGAATGGGGCGAGACTTTCCAAGCGCCCTCCGTGTGCCAATAATAGACCGCGGGCACAGCCGCGCCCGAAAATAAGCCCCCGAAGGTCCCGTCGCCAAGTTCGTCCGCCGCAAAATGGCCCAAAAAACGGGTGGGCTATAGCCTTGGAGGGAGGGGCTGGCTAACTTTGTCCGCCGGACTCGGAATGGGGCCAGACTTTGCGAGCGCCATCCCTGTGCCAAAAATAGGCCGCGGACATAGTCGTGCCCAAAAATAAGCCCCATAAGGTCCCGTCCCCAAGTTCGTCCGCCGCAAAAATGCCCAAAAAAAGGATGCGCTATAGCCTTGGGGGGAGGGGCTGGCCACCAAATCCGCCCGGACTCGGAATGGGGCGAGACATTGCAGCGCCCTCCGTGTGCCAAAAATAGGCCGCGGAGCAAAGTAGCGCCCAAAATAAGCCCCGAAGGTCCGTCCCCAAGTTCGTCCGCCCCAAAAATGCCCAAAAGCGGGTGGGCGATAGCCTTGGGGGAGGGGCTGGCCCACTTAGTCAGGACTCAGAATGAGCGAGACTGCGGCGCCATCCGTGTGCCAAAAATAGGCCGCGGGCACAGTCGCGCCCAAAAATAAGCCCCATAATGTCCCGTCCCCAAGTTCGTCCGCCGCAAAAATGCCCAAAAAATGGGTTGGCTATAGCCTTGGGGGGAGGGGCTGGCCAACTACGTCCGCCGGACTCGGAATGGGGCGAGACATTGCAGTGCCCTCCGTGTGCCAAAAATAGGCGGGCACAGCAGCGCCCTAAAATAAGCCCCGAAGTCCCGTCCCCAAGTTTCGTCCGCCATAAAAATGCCCAAAAATGGGTGGGCGATAGCCTTGGGGAGGGCTGGCCACTCGTCCGCGAGGACTCAGAATGGCGAGACTTTGCGAGCGCCATCCGTGTGCAAAAAAAAGGCGCGGGCACAGCCGCACCCAAAACTAAGCCCCGAAGGTCCGTCCCTAGTTCGTCGACGCATAAAAATGCCCAAAAAACAGGTGGGCTATACTTGGGGAGGGCTGGCCAACTAAATCCGCCGGACTCGGGTGGGCGAGACTTTGCGAGTGCCCTCCGTGTGCCAAAAATAGGACGCGAGCACAGCTGTGCCCAAAAATAAGCCCCGAAGGTCCCGTCCCAAGTTAGTCGAGCACTTAAAAATGCCCAAAACGGGTTGGCTATAGCCTTGGGGAGGGGCTGGCCAAGCAATCCGCGGACTCGGAATGGGGCGAGGCTTTGCGAGCGCCCTCCGTGTGCCAAAAATAGGCCGCAGGCACAGCCGCGCCCAAAAATAAGCCCCCGAAGGTCCCGTCCCCAAGTTCGTCCGCCGAAAAATGCCCGAAAAACGGGTGGGCTATAGCCTTGGGGGGAGGGGCTGGCCAACTTCGTCTGCCGGACTCGGAATGGGACGAGACTTTCCAAGCGCCCTCTGTGTGCCAAAAATAGGCCGCGGGCACAGCCGCGCCCAAAAATAAGCCCCCGAAGGTCTGGTCCCCAAGTTCGTCCGCCGCAAAAATGCCCGAAAAACGGGTGGGCTATAGCCTTGGGGGGAGGGGCTGGCCAACTTCGTCTGCCGGACTCGGAATGGGGTGAGACTTTCCAAGCGCCCTTCGTGTGCCAAAAATAGGCCGCGGGCACAGCCGCGCCCAAAAATAAGTTCCCGAAGGTCCCGTCCCCAAGTTCGTCCGCCGCAAAAATGCCCAAAAAACGGGTGGGCTATAGCCTTGGGGGGAGGGGCTGCCTAACTTTGTCCGCCGGACTCGGAATGGGGGCAGACTTTGCGAGCACCCTCCGTGTGCCAAAAATAGGCCGCGGACACAGTCGCGCCCAAAACTAAGCCCCATAAGGTCCTGTCCCCAAGTTCGTCCGCCGCAAAAATTCCCAAAAAATGGGTTGGCTTTAGCCTTGGGGGGAGGGGCTGGCCCACTTAGTCCGCAGGACTCGGAATGGGGCGAGACTTTGGGTGAGGCCTCCGTGTGCCAAAAATAGGCCGCGGGCACAGCCGCAGCAAAAATAAGCCCCAGAAGGTCCCGTCCCCAAGTTCGTCCGCCGCAAAAATGCCCAAAAAACGGGTGGGCGATAGCCTTGGGGGGAGGGGCTGGCCCACTTTGTCCGCAGGACTCGGAATGGGGCGAGACTTTGTGTGCGCCATCCGTGTGCCAAAAATAGGCCGCTGGCACAGCCGCACCCAAAATAAGCCCCCGAAGGTCCCGTCCCCAAGTTCGTCGAACGCAAAAATGCCCAAAAAACGGGTGGGCTATAGCCTTGGGGAAGGGCTGGCCAACTCGTCCGCCGGACTCGGAATGGGCGAGACTTTGTGGCGCCCTCCGTGTGCCAAAAATAGGACCGCTGGCACAGCCGCACCCAAAATAAGCCCCCGAAGGTCCCGTCCCCAAGTTCATCGAACGCAAAAATGCCCATAAACCACGTGGGCTATAGCCTTGGGGGGAGGGGCTGGCCAACTAATCCGCCCGGACTCGGGTGGGCGAGACTGCGAGTGCCCTCCGTGTGCCAAAAATAGACCGCGGGCACAGCCGCCCAAAAATAAGCCCCGAAGGTCCCATCCCCAAGTTCGTCGACGCAAAAATGCCCAAAGAAGCGGGTTGGCTATAGCCTTGGGGAGGGCTGGCCAACCGTCCGCGGACTCGGAATGGGGCGAGGCTTTGCGGCGCCCTCCGTGTGCCAAAAATATCCCCGGGCACAACCGCACCCAAAAATAAGCCCCGAAGGTCCGTCCTCAAGTTCGTCCGCCGCAAAAATGCCCGAAAAATGGGTGGGTTTTAGCCTTGGGGGAGGGCTGGCCAACCCTCGTCCGCC
Organism: Citrus mangshanensis; assembly: GCA_030449895.1. Taxonomy (NCBI): domain Eukaryota; kingdom Viridiplantae; phylum Streptophyta; class Magnoliopsida; order Sapindales; family Rutaceae; genus Citrus; species Citrus mangshanensis. Next base: position 191,754 of record JASUUJ010000170.1, on the reverse strand, counting down.
GGACTGGAATGGGGTGAGACTTTCCAAGCGCCCTCCGTGTGCCAATAATAGACGCGGGCACAGCCGCGCCCTTTAAAAATAAGCCCCGAAGGTCCCGTCCCCAAGTTCGTCCGCCGCAAAAATGCCCAAAAGCGGGTGGGCTATAGCCTTGGAGGGAGGCTGGCTAACCGTCCGCCGGACTCGGAATGGGGCGAGAATTACGAGCGCCCTCCGTGTGCCAAAAATGGAAGGCCGCGGGCACAGCCGTGCCCAAAATAAGCCCCGAAGGTCCCGTCCCCAAGTTCGTCCGCCCACAAAAATGCCCAAAAAAGCGGGTGGGCTATAGCCTTGGGTGGAGGAGGCTGGCCCACTTCGTCTGCCGGACTCGGAATGGGGCGAGACTTTGCGGCGAGCACCCTCCGTGTGCCAAACACAGGCCGCGGGCACAGCCGCGCCCAAAACTAAGCCCCGAAGGTCCCGTCCCCAAGTTCGAACGCAAAAATGCCCAAAGAAGCGGGTTGGCTATAGCCTTGGGGGAGGGCTGGCCAACTTCGTCCGCCGGACTCGGAATGGGGCGAGACTTTGCGAGCGCCCTCCGTGTGCCAAAAATAGGCCGTGGGCACAGCCGCGCCTAAAAATAAGCACCTGAAGGTCCCGTCCCCAAGTTCGTCCGCCGCAAAAATGCCCAAAAGCGGGTGGCTATTGCCTTGGGGGAGGGCTGGCCAACCGTCTGCCGGACTCGGAATGGGGCGAGCTTTGCAGAACACCCTCGTGTGCCAAAAAGGCGCGGACACATTCGCGCCCAAAAATAAGCCCCGAAGGTCCGTCCCCAAGTTCGTCCGCCCAAAATGCCCAAAAAGCGGGTGGGCTATAGCCTTGGGGGGAGGGGCTGGCCAACTTCGTCCGCCGGACTCGGAATGGGGCGAGACATTGCGAGCGCCCTCCGTGTGCCAAAAATAGGCCGCGGGCACAGCCGTGCCCAAAAATGTGCCCCCGAAGGTCCCGTCCCCAAGTTCGTCCGCCGCAAAAATGCCCAAAAAACGGGTGGGCTATAGCCTTGGGTGGAGGGGCTGGCCCACTTCGTCTGCCGGACTCGGAATGGGGCGAGACTTTGCGAGCGCCCTCCGTGTGCCAAAAATAGGCCGCGGGCACAGCCGCGCCCAAAACTAAGCCCCAGAAGGTCCCGTCCCCAAGTTCGTCGAACGCAAAAATGCCCAAAAAACGGGTGGGCTATAGCCTTGGGGGAAGGGGCTGGCCAACTTCGTCCGCCGGACCCGGAATGGGGCGAAACTTTGCGAGCGCCCTCTGTGTACCAAAAATAGGACGCGGGCACAGCCGCGCCCAAAATAAGTCCCCGAAGGTCCCGTCCCCAAGTTCGTCGAACGCAAAAATGCCCAAAAAACGGGTGGGCTATAGCCTTGGGGGGAGGGGCTGGTCAACTTCGTCCGCCGGACTCGGAATGGGGCGAGACTTTGTGAGCACCCTCCGTGTGCCAAAACTAGGCCACGGGCACAGTCGCACCCAAAAATAAGCCCCCGAAGGTCCCATCCCCATGTTCGTCTGCCGCAAAAATGCCCAAAAAACGGGTGGGCTTAGCCTTGGGGGGAGGGGCTGGCCGACTTCGTCCGCCGGACTTGGAATGGGGCGAGACTTTGCGAGCGACCTCCGTGTGCCAAAAATAGGCCGTGGGCACAGCCGCGCCTAAAAATAAGCACCCGAAGGTCCCGTCCCCAAGTTCGTCCGCCGCAAAAATGCCCAAAAAACGGGTGGGCTATAGCCTTGGGGGGAGGGGCTGGCCAACTTCGTCCGCCGGACTCGGAATGGGGCGAGACTTTGCGAGCGGCATCTGTGTGCCAAAACTACGCTGCGGGCACAGCCGCGCCCAAAAATAAGTGCCCAAAGGTCCCATCCCCAAGTTCGTCCGCCGCAAAAATGCCCAAAAAACGGGAGGGCTATAGCCTTGGGGGGAGGGGCTGGCCCACTTCGTCCGCCGGACTCGGAATGGGGCGAGACTTTCCAAGCGCCCTCTGTGTGCCAAAAATAGGCCGCGGGCACAGCCGCGCCCAAAAATAAGCCCCCGAAGGTCTGGTCCCCAAGTTCGTCCGCCGCAAAAATGCCCGAAAAACGGGTGGGTTTTAGCCTTGGGGGGAGGGGCTGGCCAACTTCGTCTGCCGGACTCGGAATGGGGTGAGAATTTCCAAGCGCCCTTCGTGTGCCAAAAATAGGCCGCGGGCACAGCCGCGCCCAAAAATAAGTTCCCGAAGGTCCCTCCCCAAGTTCGTCCGCCGCAAAAATGCCCAAAAAACGGGTGGGCTATAGCCTTGGGGGGAGGGGCTGCCTAACTTTGTCCGCCGGACTCGGAATGGGGGCAGACTTTGCGAGCACCCTCCGTGTGCCAAAAATAGGCCGCGGACACAGTCGCGCCCAAAACTAAGCCCCATAAGGTCCTGTCCCCAAGTTCGTCCGCCGCAAAAATTCCCAAAAAATGGGTTGGCTTTAGCCTTGGGGGGAGGGGCTGGCCAACTTCGTCCGCCGGACTCGGAATGGGGCGAGACATTGCGAGTGTCCTCCGTGTGCCAAAAATAGGCCGCGGCCACAGCCGCGCCCAAAAATAAGCCCCCGAAGGTCCCGTCCCCAAGTTCGTCCGCCGCAAAAATGCCCAAAAAACGGGTGGGCGATAGCCTTGGGGGGAGGGGCTGGCCCACTTTGTCCGCAGGACTCGGAATGGGGCGAGACTTTGTGTGCGCCATCCGTGTGCCAAAAATAGGCCGCGGGCACAGCCGTACCCAAAACTAAGCCCCCGAAGGTCCCGTCCCCAAGTTCGTCGAACGCAAAAATGCCCAAAAAACGGGTGGGCTATAGCCTTGGGGGAAGGGGCTGGCCAACTTCGTCCGCCGGACTCGGAATGGGGCGAGACTTTGTGAGCGCCCTCCGTGTGCCAAAAATAGGACGCTGGCACAGCCGCACCCAAAATAAGCCCCCGAAGGTCCCGTCCCCAAGTTCATCGAACGCAAAAATGCCCAAAAAACACGTGGGCTATAGCCTTGGGGGAGGCTGGCCAATCCGCGGACTCGGAATTGGGCGAGACTAGTGCCCTCCGTGTGCCAAAAATAGACCGCGGGCACAGCCGCGCCCAAAAATAAGCCCCCGAAGGTCCCATCCCCAAGTTCGTCGAACGCAAAAATGCCCAAAGAACGGGTTGGCTATAGCCTTGGGGGGAGGGGCTGGCCAACTTCGTCCGCCGGACTCGGAATGGGGCGAGGCTTTGCGAGCGCCCTCCGTGTGCCAAAAATATCCCGCGGGCACAACCGCACCCAAAAATAAGCCCCCGAAGGTCCCGTCCCCAAGTTCGTCCGCCGCAAAAATGCCCGAAAAATGGGTGGGTTTTAGCCTTGGGGGGAGGGGCTGGCCAACTTCGTCCGCCGGACTCGGAATGGGGTGAGACTTTCCAAGCGCCCTCCGTGTGCCAATAATAGGCCGCGGGCACAGCCGCGCCCAAAAATAAGCCCCCGAAGGTCCCGTCCCCAAGTTCGTCCGCCGCAAAAATGCCCAAAAAACGGGTGGGCTATAGCCTTGGAGGGAGGGGCTGGCTAACTTCGTCCGCCGGACTCAGAATGGGGCGAGAAATTACGAGCGCCCTCCGTGTGCCAAAAATAGGCCGCGGGCACAGCCGTGCCCAAAAATAAGCCCCCGAAGGTCCCGTCCCCAAGTTCGTCCGCCGCAAAAATGCCCAAAAAACGGGTGGGCTATAGCCTTGGGTGGAGGGGCTGGCCCACTTCGTCTGCCGGACTCGGAATGGGGCGAGACTTTGCGAGCACCCTCCGTGTGCCAAAAATAGGCCGCGGGCACAGCCGCGCCCAAAACTAAGCCCCCGAAGGTCCCGTCCCCAAGTTCGTCGAACGCAAAAATGCCCAAAGAACGGGTTGGCTATAGCCTTGGGGGGAGGGGCTGGCCAACTTCGTCCGCCGGACTCGGAATGGGGCGAGACTTTGCGAGCGCCCTCCGTGTGCCAAAAATAGGCCGTGGGCACAGCCGCCTCTAAAAATAAGCACCTGAAGGTCCCGTCCCCAAGTTCGTCCGCCGCAAAAATGCCCAAAAAACGGGTGGGCTATTGCCTTGGGGGGAGGGGCTGGCCAACTTCGTCTGCCGGACTCGGAATGGGGCGAGACTTTGCGAACACCCTCCGTGTGCCAAAAAAAGGCCGCGGACACATTCGCGCCCAAAAATAAGCCCCCGAAGGTCCCGTCCCCAAGTTCGTCCGCCGCAAAAATGCCCAAAAAACGGGTGGGCTATAGCCTTGGGGGGAGGGGCTGGCCAACTAAATCCCTTCGGACTCGGAATGGGGCGAGACTTTGCGATCCCCCTCCGTGTGCCAAAAATAGGCCGCGGGCACAGCCGTGCCCAAAAATGTGCCCCCGAAGGTCCCGTCCCCAAGTTCGTCCGCCGCAAAAATGCCCAAAAAACGGGTGGGCTATAGCCTTGGGTGGAGGGGCTGGCCCACTTCGTCTGCCGGACTCGGAATGGGGCGAGACTTTGCGAGCGCCCTCCGTGTGCCAAAAATAGGCCGCGGGCACAGCCGCGCCCAAAACTAAGCCCCAGAAGGTCCCGTCCCCAAGTTCGTCGAACGCAAAAATGCCCAAAAAACGGGTGGGCTATAGCCTTGGGGGAAGGGGCTGGCCAACTTCGTCCGCCGGACCCGGAATGGGGCGAAACTTTGCGAGCGCCCTCTGTGTACCAAAAATAGGACGCTGGCACAGCCGCACCCAAAATAAGCCCCCGAAGGTCCCGTCCCCAAGTTCATCGAACGCAAAAATGCCCAAAAAACACGTGGGCTATAGCCTTGGGGGGAGGGGCTGGCCAACTTCGTCCGCCGGACTCGGAATTGGGCGAGACTTTGCGAGTGCCCTCCGTGTGCCAAAAATAGACCGCGGGCACAGCCGCGCCCAAAAATAAGCCCCCGGAGGTCCCATCCCCAAGTTCGTCGAACGCAAAAATGCCCAAAGAACGGGTTGGCTATAGCCTTAGGGGGAGGGGCTGGCCAACTTCGTCCGCCGGACTCGGAATGGGGCGAGGCTTTGCGAGCGCCCTCCGTGTGCCAAAAATATCCGCAGGCACAACGCGCCCAAAAATAAGCCCCGAAGGTCCCGTCCCCAAGTTCGTCCGCCGCAAAATGCCCGAAAAATGGGTGGGTTTTAGCCTTGGGGAGGGGGCTGTCCGCGGACTCGGAATGGGGTGAGACTTTCCAAGCGCCCTCCGTGTGCCAATAATAGGCCGCGGGCACAGCGCCAAAAATAAGCCCCGAAGGTCCCGTCCCCAAGTTCGTCCGCCGCAAAAAATGCCCTAAAAAGCGGGTGGGCTATAGCCTTGGAGGGAGCTGGCTAACTCGTCCGCCGGACTCAGAATGGGGCGAGAAATTACGGCGCCTCCGTGTGCCAAAAATAGGCCTTGCAGGCACAGCCGTGCCCAAAAATAAGCCCCGAAGGTCCCGTCCCCAAGTTCGTCCGCCGCAAAAATGCCCAAAACGGGTGGGCTATAGCCTTGGGTGGAGGGCTGGCCCACTCGTCTGCCGGACTCGGAATGGGGCGAGACTGCGAGCACCCTCCGTGTGCCAAAAATAGGCGCGGCACAGCGCGCCCAAAACTAAGCCCCGAAGGTCCCGTCCCCAAGTTCGCAAAAATGCCCAAAAGAACGGGTGGGCTATAGCCTTGGGTGGAGGGGCTGGCCCACTTCGTCTGCCGGACTCGGAATGGGGCGAGACTTTGCGAGCACCCTCCGTGTGCCAAAAATAGGCCGTGGGCACAGCCGCCTCTAAAAATAAGCACCTGAAGGTCCCGTCCCCAAGTTCGTCCGCCGCAAAAATGCCCAAAAAACGGGTGGGCTATTGCCTTGGGGGGAGGGGCTGGCCAACTTCGTCTGCCGGACTCGGAATGGGGCGAGACTTTGCGAACACCCTCCGTGTGCCAAAAAAGGCGCGACACATTCGCGCCCAAAAATAAGCCCCGAAGGTCCCGTCCCCAAGTTCGTCCGCAAAAATGCCCAAAAAGCGGGTGGGCTATAGCCTTGGGGAGGGCTGGCCAACTCGTCCGCCGGACTCGGAATGGGGCGAGACATTGCGGCGCCCTCCGTGTGCCAAAAATGAGGCACAGCGTGCCCAAAAATGTGCCCGAAGGTCCCGTCCCCAAGTTCTTCCGCCGCAAAAATGCCCAAAAAACGGGTGGGCTATAGCCTTGGGTGGAGGGGCTGGCCCACTTCGTCTGCCGGACTCGGAATGGGGCGAGACTTTGCGAGCGCCCTCAGTGTGCCAAAAATAGGCCGCGGGCACAGCCGCGCCCAAAACTAATCCCCAGAAGTGCCCGTCCCCAAGTACGGCGAACGCAAAAATGCCCAAAAAACGGGTGGGCTATAGCCTTGGGGGAAGGGGCTGGCCAACTTCGTCCGCCGGACCCGGAATGGGGCGAAACTTTGCGAGCGCCCTCTGTGTACCAAAAATAGGACGCGGGCACAGCCGCGCCCAAAATAAGTCCCCGAAGGTCCCGTCCCCAAGTTCGTCGAACGCAAAAATGCCCAAAAAACGGGTGGGCTATAGCCTTGGGGGGAGGGGCTGGTCAACTTCGTCCGCCGGACTCGGAATGGGGCGAGACTTTGTGAGCGCCCTCCGTGTGCCAAAACTAGGCCACGGGCACAGTCGCACCCAAAAATAAGCCCCCGAAGGTCCCATCCCCATGTTCGTCTGCCGCAAAAATGCCCAAAAAACGGGTGGGCTTAGCCTTGGGGGGAGGGGCTGGCCGACTTCGTCCGCCGGACTTGGAATAGGCGAGACATTGCGAGCGCCCTCCGTGTGCCAAAAATAGGCCGCGGGCACAGCCGCGCCCAAAAATAAGCCCCCGAAGGTCCCGTCCCCAAGTTCGTCCGCCGCAAAAATGCCCAAAAAACGGGTGGGGTATAGCCTTCGGGGGAGGGGCTGGCCCACTTCGTCCGCCGGACTCGGAATGGGGCGAGACTTTGCGAGCGGCATCTGTGTGCCAAAACTAGGCCGCGGGCACAGCCGCGCCCAAAAATAAGTGCCCAAAGGTCCCGTCCCCAAGTTCGTCCGCCGCAAAAATGCCCAAAAAACGGGAGGGCTATAGCCTTGGGGGGAGGGGCTGGCCAACTTCGTCCGCCGGACTCGGAATGGGGCGAGAATTTGCGAGCGCCCTCCGTGCGCCAAAAATAGGCCGTGAGCACAGCCGCGCCCAAAAATAAGCCCCCGAAGGTCCCTTCCCCAAGTTCGTCCGCCGCAAAAATGCCCAAAAAAAGGGTGGGCTATAGCCTTGGGGGGAGGGGCTGGCCAACTTCGTCCGCCGGACTCGGAATGGGGCGAGACTTTGCGAGCGCCCTCCGTGCGCCAAAAATAGGCCATGGGCACAGCTGCACCCAAAAATAAGTGCCCGAAGGTCCCGTCCCCAAGTTCGTCCGCCGCAAAAATGCCCAAAAAACGGGTGGGCTATAGCCTTGGGTGGAGGGGCTGGCCCACTTCGTCTGCCGGACTCGGAATGGGGCGAGACTTTGCGAGCGCCCTCAGTGTGCCAAAAATAGGCCGCGGGCACAGCCGCGCCCAAAACTAAGCCCCCGAAGGTCCCGTCCCCAAGTTCGTCGAACGCAAAAATGCCCAAAAAACGGGTGGGCTATAGCCTTGGGGGAAGGGGCTGGCCAACTTCGTCCGCCGGACTCGGAATGGGGCGAGACATTGCGAGTGCCCTCCGTGTACCAAAAATAGGACGTGGGCACAGCCGCGCCCAAAATAAGACCCCGAAGGTCCCGTCCCCAAGTTCGTCGAACGCAAAAATGCCCAAAAAACGGGTGGGCTATAGCCTTGGGGGGAGGGGCTGGTCAACTTCGTCCGCCGGACTCGGAATGGGGCGAGACTTTGTGAGCGCCCTCCGTGTGCCAAAACTAGGCCACGGGCACAGTCGCACCCAAAAATAAGCCCCCGAAGGTCCCGTCCCCATGTTCGTCTGCCGCAAAAATGCCCAAAAAACGGGTGGGCTATAGCCTTGGGGGGAGGGGCTGGCCAACTTCGTCCGCCGGACTTGGAATGGGGCGAGACTTTGCGAGCGCCCTCCGTGTGCCAAAAATAGGCCGTGGGCACAGCCGCGTCTAAAAATAAGCACCCGAAGGTCCCGTCCCCAAGTTCGTCCGCCGCAAAAATGCCCAAAAAACGGGTGGGCTATAGCCTTGGTGGGAGGGGCTGGCCAACTTCGTCCGCCGGACTCGGAATGGGGCGAGACGTTGCGAACGCCCTCCGTGTGCCAAAAAAAGGCCACGGACACATTCACACCCAAAAATAAGCCCCCGAAGGTCCCGGCCCCAAGTTCGTCCGCCGCAAAAATGCCCAAAAAACGGGTGGGCTATAGCCTTGGGGAGGGCTGGCCAACCGTCCGCGGACTCGGAATGGGTCGAGACTTTGCGGCGCCCTCCGTGTGCAAAAAATAGGCTGTGCGCACGCCAAAAATAAGCCCCTTTGAAGGTCCCGTCCCCAAGTTCGTCCGCCGCAAAAATGCCCAAAAAACGGGTGGGCTATAGCCTTGGGGGGAGGGGCTGGCCAACTTCGTCCGCCGGACTCGGAATGGGGTGAGACTTTGCGAGCGCCCTCCTTGTGCCGAAAATATTCCGTGGGCACAGTCTCGCCTAAAAATAAGCCGCCGAAGGTTCCGTCCCCAAGTTCGTCCGCTGCAAAAATGCCCAAAAAACGGGTGGGCTATAGCCTTGGGGGGAGGGGCTGGCCAACTTCGTCCGCCGGACTCGGAATGGGGTGAGACTTTGCGAGCTCCCTCCGTGTGCCAAAAATAGGCCATGGGCACAGCCGCGTCCAAAAATAAGCCCCCGAAGGTCCCGTCCCCAAGTTCGTCCGCCGCAAAAATGCCCAAAAAACGGGTGGGCTATAGCCTTGGGGGGAGGGGCTGGCCAACTTCGTCCGCCGGACTCGGAATGGGGCGAGACTTCGCGAGCGCCCTCCGTGGGTAGAAAATAGGCCGCGGGCACTTCCGCGCCCAAAAATAAGCCCCCGAAGGTCCTGTCCCCAAGTTCGTCCGCCGCAAAAATACCCAAAAAACGGGTGGGCTGTAGCCTTGGGGGGAGGGGCTGGCCAACTTCGTCCGCCGGACTCGGAATGGGGCGAGACTTTGCGAGCACCCTCCGTGTGCCAAAAATAGGCCGTGGGCACAGCCGCGTCCAAAAATAAGGCCCGAAGGTCCCGTCCCTAAGTTCGTCCGCCGAAAAAATGCCCAAAAAACGGGTGGGCTATAGCCTTGGGGGGAGGGGCTGGCCAACTAAATCCGCGGACTCGGAATGGGGGAGACTTTGCGGCGCCCTCCGTGTGCCAAAAATAGGCTGCAGGCACAGCCGCATCCAAAAATAAGCCCCCGAAGGTCCCGTCCCCAAGTTCGTCCGCCGCAAAAAATGCCCAAAAAGTGGGTGGGCTATAGCCTTTGGGGGAGGGGCTGGCCCACTTCGTCCGCCGGACTCGGAATGGGGCGAGACTTTGCAAGCACCCTCCGTGTGCCAAAAATACGCCGCAGGCACAGCCGCGCCAAAAAATAAGCCCCCGAAGGTCCCGTCCCCAAGTTCGTCCGCCGCAAAAATGCTGAAAAAATGGGTGGGCTATAGCCTTGGGGGGAGGGGCTTGCCAACTTCGTCCGCCGGACTCGGAATGGGGCGAGACTTTACGAGCGCCCTCCGTGTTCCAAATATAGGCCGCGGACACAGCCACGCCCAAAAATAAGTGCCCGAAGGTCCCGTCCCCAAGTTCGTCCGCCGCAAAAATGCCCAAAAAACGGGTGGGCTATAGCCTTGGGGAGAGGGGCTGGCCAAATTCGTCCGCCGGACTCGGAATGGGGCGAGACTTTGTGAGCTCCCTCCGTGTGCCAAAAATAGGCCGCGGGCACAGCCGCGCCCAAAAATAAATGCCCGAAGGTCCCGTCCCCATGTTCGTCCGCCGCAAAAATGCCCAAAGAACGGGTGGGCTATAGCCTTGGGGGGAGGGGCTGGCCAAGTTCGTCCGCTGGACTCGGATTGGGGCGAGACTTTTCGAGCACCCTCCGTGTGCCAAAAATAGGCCGCGGGCATAGCAGCGCCCAAAAATAAGCGCCCGAAGGTCCCGTCCCCAAGTTCGTCCGCCGCAAATATGCCCAAAAAACGGGTGGGCTATAGCCTTGGGGGGAGGGGCTGGCTAAGTTCGTCCGCCGGACTCGGATTGGGGCGAGACTTTGCGAACGCCCTCCGTGTTCCAAAAATAGGCCGTGGGCAAAGCTGCGCCAAAAAATAAGCGCCCGAAGGTCCCGTCCCCAAGTTCGTCCGCCGCAAAAATGCCTAAAAAACGGGTGGGCTATAGCCTTGGGGGGAGGGGCTGGCTAAGTTCGTCCGCCGGACTCGGATTGGGGCGAGACTTTGCGAATGCCCTCCGTGTTCCAAAAATAGGCCGTGGGCAAAGCTGCGCCAAAAAATAAGCGCCCAAAGGTCCCGTCCCCAAGTTCGTCCGCCGCAAAAATGCCCAAAAAACGGGTGGGCTATAGCCATGGGGGGAGGGGCTGGCCAAGTTCGTCCGCCGGACTCGGAATGGGGCGAGACTTTGCGAGCGCCCTCCGTGTTCCAAATATAGGCCGCGGACACAGCCACGCCCAAAAATAAGCGCCCGAAGGTCCCGTCCCCAAGTTCGTCCCCCGCAAAAATGCCCAAAAAACGGGTGGGCTATAGCCTTGGGGGGAGGGGCTGGCCAAATTCGTCCGCCGGACTCGGAATGGGGCGAGACTTTGCGAGCGCCCTCCGTGTTCCAAAAATAGGCCGCGGGGGCAGCCGCGCCAAAAAAGAAGACCCCGAAGGTCCCGTCCCCAAGTTCGTCCGCTGCAAAAAAGCCCAAAAAACGGGTGGGCTATAGCCTTGGGGGGAGGGGCAGGCCAAGTTCGTCCGCCGGACTCGGAATAGGGCGAGACTTTTCGAGCGCCCTCCGTGTGCCAAAAATAGGCCACGGGCACAGTAGCGCCCAAAAATAAGCGCCGAAGGTCCCGTCCCCAAGTTCGTCTGCCGCAAAAATGCCCAAAAAACGGGTGGGCTCTAGCCTTGGGGGGAGGGGCTGGCTAAGTTCGTCCGCCGGACTCGGATTGGGGCGAGACTTTGCGAACGCCCTCCGTGTTCCAAAAATAGGCCGTGGGCAAAGCTGCGCCAAAAAATAAGCGCCCGAAGGTCCCGTCCCCAAGTTCGTCCGCCGAAAAAATGCCCAAAAAACGGGTGGGCTATAGCCTTGGGGGGAGGGGTTGGCCAAGTTCGTCCGCCGGACTCGGAATGGGGCGCGACTTTGCGAGCGCACTCCATGTGCAAAAAATAGGACGCGGGCACAGCTCCGCCCAAAAATAAGCGCCCGAAGGTCCCGTCCCCAAGTTCTTCCGCCGCAAAAATGCCCAAAAAACGGGTGGCCTGTAGCCTTGGGGGGAGGGGCTGGCCAACTTCGTCCGCCGGACTCGGAATGGGGCGAGACTTTTCGAGCGCCCTCCGTGTGCCAAAAAAAGGCCGCGGGCACAGCCGCGCCCAAAAATAAGCGCCCGAAGGTCCCGTCCCCAAGTTCGTCCGCCGCAAAAATGCCCAAAAAACGGGTGGGCTATAGCCTTGGGGGGAGGGGTTGGCCAAGTTCGTCCGCCGGACTCGGAATGGGACGAGACTTAGCGACCGCCCTCCGTGTGCAAAAAATAGGATGCGGGCACAGCCGCGCCCAAAAATAAGCACCCGAAGGTCCCGTCCCCAAGTTCGTCCGCCGCAAAAATGCCCAAAAAACGGGTGGGCTATTGCCTTCGGGGGAGGGGCTGGCCAAGTTCGTCCGCCGGACTCGGAATGGGGCGAGACTTGGCGAGTGCCCTACGAGTGCCAAAAATAGGCCGTGGGCACAGCCGCGCACAAAAATAAGTGCCCAAAGGTCCCGTCCCCAAGTTCGACCGCCGCAAAAATGCCCAATAAACAGGTGGGCTATAGCCTTGGGGGGAGGGGCTGGCCAACTTCGTCCGCCGGATTCGGAATGGGGTGAGACTTTGCGACCGCCCACCGTGTGCCAAAAATAGGCCGCGGACGCAGCCGCACCCAAAAATAAGCGCCCGAAGGTCCCGTCCCCAAGTTCGTCCGCTGCAATAATGCCCAAAAAACGGGTGGGCTATTGCCTTGGGGGGAGGGGCTGGCCAAGTTCGTCCGCCGGACTTGGAATGGGGCGAGACTTTGCGAGCGCCCTCCGTGTGCCAAAAATAGGCCGCGTGCACAGCCGTGCCCAAAAATAAGCCCCGGAAGGTCCCGTCCCCAAGTTCGTCCGCCGCAAAAATGCCCAAAAAACGGGTGGGCTATAGCCTTGGGGGGAGGGGCTGGCCAACTTCGTCCGCCGGGCTCGGAATGGGGCAAGACTTTTCGTGCGCCCTCCGTGTGCCAAAAATAGGCCGCGGGCACAGCCGTGCCCAAAAATAAGCCCCGGAATGTCCCGTCCCCAAGTTCGTCCGCCGCAAAAATGCCCAAAAAACGGGTGGGCTATAGCCTTGGGGGGAGGGGTAGCCAACTTCGTCCGCCGGACTCGGAATGGGACGAGACTTTGCGAGTGCCCTCCATGTGCCAAAAATAGGCCGCGGGCACAGCCGCGCCCAAAAATAAGCCCCCGAAGGTCCCGTCCCCAAGTTCGTCCGCCGCAAAAATGCCAAAAAAACGGGTGGGCGGGCTATAGCCTTGGAGGGAGGGGCTGGCTAACTTTGTCCGCCGGACTCGGAATGGGGCCAGACTTTGCGAGCGCCATCCCTGTGCCAAAAATAGGCCGCGGACACAGTCGTGCCCAAAAATAAGCCCCATAAGGTCCCGTCCCCAAGTTCGTCCGCCGCAAAAATGCCCAAAAAATGAGTGGGCTATAGCCTTGGGGGGAGGGGCTGGCCAACTTCGTCCGCCGGACTCGGAATGGGGCGAGAAATTGTGAGCGCCCTCCGTGTGCCAAAAATAGGCCACGGGCAAAGCAACGCCCAAAAATAAGCCCCCGAAGGTCCCGTCCCCAAGTTCGTCCGCCGCAAAAATGCCCAAAAAACGGGTGGGCGATAGCCTTCGGGGGAGGGGCTGGCCCACTTAGTCCGCAGGACTCAGAATGGGGCGAGACTTTGCGAGCGCCATCCGTGTGCCAAAAATAGGCCGCGGGCACAGCCGCACTCAAAACTAAGCCCCCGAAGGTCCCGTCCCCAAGTTCGTCGGAAGCAAAAATGCCCAAAAAACACGTGGGCTATAGCCTTGGGGGGAGAGGCTGGCCCACTTCGTCCGCCGGACTCGGAATGGGGCGAGACTTTGCGAGCGCCCTCCGTGTGCCAAAAGTAGGCCGCGGGCACAGTTGTGCCCAAAAATAAGCCCCATAGGTCCCGTCCCCAAGTTCGTCCGCCGCAAAAATGCCAAAAAAATGGGTTGGCTATAGCCTTGGGGGGAGGGGCTGGCCAACTTCGTCCGCCGGACTCGGAATGGGGCGAGACATTGCGAGTGCCCTCTGTGTGCCAAAAATAGGCCACGGGCACAGCCGCGCCCAAAAATAAGCCCCCGAAGGTCCCGTCCCCAAGTTCGTCCGCCGCAAAAATGCCCAAAAAACGGGTGGGCGATAGCCTTGGGGGGAGGGGCTGGCCCACTTCGTCCGCAGGACTCAGAATGGGGCGAGACTTTGCGAGCGCCATCCGTGTGCCAAAAATAGGCCGCGGGCACAGCCGCACCCAAAACTAAGCCCCCGAAGGTCCCGTCCCCAAGTTCGTCGAACGCAAAAATGCCCAAAAAAAAGGTGGGCTATAGCCTTGGGGGGAGGGGCTGGCCAACTTCGTCCGCCGGACTGGGAATTGGACGAGACTTTGCGAGTACCCTCCGTGTGCCAAAAATAGGCCGTGGGCACAGCCGTGCCCAAAAATAAGCCCCCGAAGGTCCCGTCCCCAAGTTCGTCGAACGCAAAAATGCCCAAAGAACGGGTTGGCTATAGCCTTGGGGGGAGGGGCTGGCCAACTTCGTCCGCCGGACTCGGAATGGGGCGAGGCTTTGCGAGCGCCCTCCGTGTGCCAAAAATAGGCCACGGGTACAGCCGCACCCAAAAATAAGCCCCCGAAGGTCCCGTCCTCAAGCTCGTCCGACGCAAAAATGCCCAAAAAACGGGTGGGCTATAGCCTTGGAGGGAGGGGCTGGCTAACTTTGTCCGCCGGACTCGGAATGGGGCCAGACTTTGCGAGCGCCCTCCATGTGCCAAAAATAGGCCGCGGACACAGTCGTGCCCAAAAATAAGCCCCATAAGGTCCCGTCCCCAAGTTCGTCCGCCGCAAAAATGCCCAAAAAATGGGTGGGCTATAGCCTTGGGGGGAGGGGCTGGCCAACTTCGTCCGCCGGACTCGGAATGGGGCGACAAATTGCGAGCGCCCTCCGTGTGCCAAAAATAGGCCGCGGGCAAAGCAGCGCCCAAAAATAAGCCCCCGAAGGTCCCGTCCCCAAGTTCGTCCGCCGCAAAAATGCCCAAAAAACGGGTGGGCGATAGCCTTCGGGGGAGGGGCTGGCCCACTTAGTCCGCAGGACTCAGAATGGGGCGAGACTTTGCGAGCGCCATCCGTGTGCCAAAAATAGGCCGCGGGTACAGCCGCACCCAAAACTAAGCCCCCGAAGGTCCCGTCCCCAAGTTCGTCGAAAGCAAAAATGCCCAAAAAACACGTGGGCTATAGCCTTGGGGGGAGAGGCTGGCCCACTTCGTCCGCCGGACTCGGAATGGGGCGAGACTTTGCGAGCGCCCTCCGTGTGCCAAAAATAGGCCGCGGGCACAGTCGTGCCCAAAAATAAGCCCCATAGGTCCCGTCCCCAAGTTCGTCCGCCGCAAAAATGCCCAAAAAACGGGTGGGCGATAGCCTTGGGGGGAGGGGCTGGCCCACTTCGTCCGCCGGACTCAGAATGGGGCGAGACAATGGAAGCACCCTCTGTGTGCCAAAAATAGGCCGTGTGCACAGCCGCGCCCAAAAATAAGCCCCCGAAGGTCCCGTCCCCAAGTTCGTCCGCCGCAAAAATGCCCAAAAAACGAGTGGGCGATAGCCTTGGGGGGAGGGGCTGGCCCACTTCGTCCGCAGGACTCGGAATGGGGCGAGACTTTGCGAGCGCCATCCGTGTGCCAAAAATAGGCCGCGGGCACAGTCGTACCAAAAAATAAGCCCCCGAAGGTCCCGTCCCCAAGTTCGTCGAACGCAAAAATGCCCAAAAAAAAGGTGGGCTATAGCCTTGGGGGGAGGGGCTGGCCAACTTCGTCCGCCGGACTCGGAATTGGACGAGACTTTGCGAGTGCCCTCCGTGTGCCAAAAATAGGCCGCGGGCACAGCCGTGCCCAAAAATAAGCCCCCGAAGGTCCCGTCCCCAAGTTCGTCGAACGCAAAAATGCCCAAAGAACGGGTTGGCTATAGCCTTGGGGGGAGGGGCTGGCCAACTTCGTCCGCCGGACTCGGAATGGGGCGAGACATTGCGAGCGCCCTCCGTGTGCCAAAAATAGGCCGCGGGCAAAGCCGCGCAGAAAAATAAGCCCCCGAAGGTCCCGTCCCCAAGTTCGTCCGCCGCAAAAATGCCCAAAAAACGGGTGGGCTATAGCCTTGGAGGGAGGGGCTGGCTAACTTTGTCCGCCGGACTCGGAATGGGGCCAAACTTTGCGAGCGCCCTCCATGTGCCAAAAATAGGCCGCGGACACAATCGTGCCCAAAACTAAGCCCCATAAGGTCCCGTCCCCAAGTTCGTCCGCCGCAAAAATGCCCAAAAAATGGGTGGGCGATAGCCTTGGGGGGAGGGGCTGGCCAACTTCGTCCGCCGGACTCGGAATGGGGCGAGACTTTGCGAGCGCCCTCCGTGTGCCAAAAATAGGCCGCGGGCACAGTCGCTCCCAAAAATAAGCCCCATAAGGTCCTGTCCCCAAGTTCGTCCGCCTCAAAAATGCCCAAAAAATGGGTTGGCTATAGCCTTGGGGGGAGGGGCTGGCCAACTTCGTCCGCCGGACTCGGAATTGGACGAGACTTTACGAGTGCCCTCCGTGTGCCAAAAATAGGCCGTGGGCACAGCCGTGCCCAAAAATAAGCCCCCGAAGGTCCCGTCCCCAAGTTCGTCGAACGCAAAAATGACCAAAGAACGGGTTGGCTATAGCCTTGGGGGGAGGGGCTGGCCAACTTCGTCCGCCGGACTCGGAATGGGGCGAGGCTTTGCGAGCGCCCTCCGTGTGCCAAAAATAGGCCACGGGCACAGCCGCACCCAAAAATAAGCCCCCGAAGGTCCCGTCCTCAAGTTCGTCCGACGCAAAAATGCCCAAAAAACGGGTGGGCTATAGCCTTGGAGGGAGGGGCTGGCTAACTTTGTCCGCCGGACTCGGAATGGGGCCAGAGTTTGTGCGCGCCCTCCATGTGCCAAAAATAGGCCGCGGACACAGTCGTGCCCAAAAATAAGCCCCATAAGGTCCCGTCCCCAAGTTCGTCCGCCGCAAAAATGCCCAAAAAATGGGTGGGCTATAGCCTTGGGGGGAGGGGCTGGCCAACTTCGTCCGCCGGACTCGGAATGGGGCGAGACATTGCGAGCGCCTTCCGTGTGCCAAAAATAGGCCGCGGGCAAAGCAGCGCCCAAAAATAGGCCCCCGAAGGTCCCGTCCCCAAGTTCGTCCGCCGCAAAAATGCCCAAAAAACGGGTGGGCGATAGCCTTGGGGGGAGGGGCTGGCCCACTTAGTCCGCAGGACTCAGAATGGGGCGAGACTTTGCGAGCGCCATCCGTGTGCCAAAAATAGGCCGCGGGCACAGCCGCACCCAAAACTAAGCCCCCGAAGGTCCCGTCCCCAAGTTCGTCGAACGCAAAAATGCCCAAAAAACAGGTGGGCTATAGCCTTGGGGGGAGGGGCTGGCCAACTTCGTCCGCCGGACTCGGAATGGGGCGAGACTTTGCGAGCGCCCTCCGTGTGCCAAAAATAGGCCGCGGGCACAATCGCGCCCAAAAATAAGCCCCATAAGGTCCCGTCCCCAAGTTCGTCCGCCGCAAAAATGCCCAAAAAATGGGTTGGCTATAGCCTTGGGGGGAGGGGCTGGCCAACTTCGTCCGCCGGACTCGGAATTGGACGAGACTTTGCGAGTGCCCTCCGTGTGCCAAAAATAGGCCGTGGGCACAGCCGTGCCCAAAAATAAGAACCCGAAGGTCCCGTCCCCAAGTTCGTCCAACGCAAAAATGCCCAAAGAACGGGTTGGCTATAGCCTTTGGGGGGAGGGGCTGGCCAACTTCGTCCGCCGGACTCGGAATGGGGCGAGGCTTTGCGAGCGCCCTCCGTGTGCCAAAAATAGGCCGCGGGCACAGCCGCGCCCAAAAATAAGCCCCCGAAGGTCCCGTCCCCAAGTTCGTCCGCCGCAAAAATGCCCAAAAAACGGGTGGGCTATAGCCTTGGAGGGAGGGGCTGGCTAACTTTGTCCGCCGGACTCGGAATGGGGCCAGACTTTGCGAGCGCCCTCCATGTGCCAAAAATAGTCCGCGGACACAGTCGTGCCCAAAAATAAGCCCCATAAGGTCCCGTCCCCAAGTTCGTCCGCCGCAAAAATGCCCAAAAAATGGGTGGGCGATAGCCTTGGGGGGAGGGGCTGGCCCACTTCGTCCGCAGGACTCAGAATGGGACGAGACTGTGCGAGCGCCATCCGTGTGCCAAAAATAGGCCGCGGGCACAGCCGCACCCAAAACTAAGCCCCGAAGGTCCCGTCCCCAAGTTCGTCGAACGAAAAAATGCCCAAAAAACACGTGGGCTATAGCCTTGGCGGGAGGGGCTGGCCAACTTCGTCCGCCGGACTCGGAATGGGGTGAGACTTTGCGAGTGCCCTCCGTGTGCCAAAAATAGGCCACGGGCACAGCCGCGCCCAAAAATAAGCCCCCGAAGGTCCCGTCCCCAAGTTCGTCGAACGCAAAAATGCCCAAACAACGGGTTGGCTATAGCCTTGGGGGGAGGGGCTGGCCAACTTCGTCCGCCGGACTCGGAATGGGGCGAGACATTGCGAGCGCCCACTTTGTACCAAAAATAGGCCGCGGGCACAGCCGCGCCCAAAAATAAGCCCCATAAGGTCCCGTCCCCAAGTTCGTCCGCCGCAAAAATGCCCAAAAAATGGGTGGGCTATAGCCTTGGGGGGAGGGGCTGGCCAACTTCGTCTGCCGGACTCGGAATGGGACGAGGCATTGCGAGCGCCCTCTGTGTACCAAAAATAGGCCGCAGGCACAGCCGCGCCCAAAAATAAGCCCCCGAAGGTCCGTTCCCCAAGTTCGTCCGCCGCAAAAATGCCCGAAAAACGGGTGGGTTTTAGCCTTGGCGGGAGGGGCTGGCCAACTTCGTCCGCCGGACTCGGAATGGGGTGAGACTTTCCAAGCGCCCTCCGTGTGCCAAAAATATGCCGCGGGCACAGCCGCGCCCAAAAATAAGTTCCCGAAGGTCCCGTCCCCAAGTTCGTCCGCCGCAAAAATGCCCAAAAAACGGGTGGGCGATAGCCTTGGGGGGAGGGGCTGGCCCACTTTGTCCGCAGGACTCGGAATGGGGCGAGACTTTGTGTGTGCCATCCGTGTGCCAAAACTAATCCGTGGCCACAGCCGTACCCAAAACTAAGCCCCCGAAGGTCCCGTCCCCCAGTTCGTCGAACACAAAAATGCCCAAAAAACGGGTGGGCTATAGCCTTGGGGGAAGGGGCTGGCCAACTTCGTCCGCCAGACTCGGAATGGGGCGAGACTTTGTGAGCACCCTCCGTGTGCCAAAAATAGGCCGCGGGCACAGCCGCGCCCAAAAATAGGCCCCCGAAGGTCCCGTCCGCAAGTTCGTCGAACGCAAAAATGCCCAAAAAACGGGTGGGCTATAGCCTTGGGGGGAGGGGCTGGCCGACTTCGTCCGCCGGACTCGGAATGGTGCGAGACTTTGTGAACGGCCTCTGTGTGCCAAAAATAGGACATGGCCACAGCCGCGCCCAAAAATAAGCCCCCGAAGGTTCCGTCCCCAAGTTCGTCCGCCGCAAAAATGCCCAAAAAACGGGTGGGCTATAGCCATGGGGGGAGGGGCTGGCCAACTTCGTCCGCCGGACTCGGAATGGGGCGAGACTTTGCGAGCGGCCTCCGTGTGCCAAAAATAGGCCGTGGGCACAGGCTTGCCCAAAAATAAGCCCCCTGAAGGTTCCGTCCCCAAGTTCGTCCACCGTAAAAATGCCCAAAAAACGGGTGGGCTATAGCCTTGGGGGGAGGGGCTGGCCAACTTCGTCCGCTGGACTCGGAATGGGGCGAGACTTTGCGAGCACCCTCCGCGTGCCAAAAGTAGGCCACGGGCACATCCGCGCCCAAAAATAATCTCCCGAAGGTCCCGTCCCCAAGTTCGTCCGCCGCAAAAATGCCCAAAAAACGGGTGGGCTATAGCCATGGGGGGAGGGGCTGGCCAACTTCGTCCGCCGGACTCGGAATGGGGCGAGACTTTGCGAGCGCCCTCCGTGTGCCAAAAATAGGCTGCGGGCACAGCGGTGCCCAAAAATAAGCCCCCGAAGGTCCCGTCCCCAAGTTCGTCCGCCGCAAAAATGCCCAAAAAACGGGTGGGCTATGGCCATGGGGGGAGGGGCTGGCCAACTTCGTCCGCCGGACTCGGAATGGGGCGAGACTTTGCGAGCGGCCTCCGTGTACCAAAAATAGGCCGCGGGCACAGCCTTGCCCAAAAATAAGCCCCCGATGGTCCCGTCCCCAAGTTCGTCCCCCACAAAAGTGCCCAAAAAACGGGTGGGCTATAGCCTTGGGGGGAGGGGCTGGCCAACTTCGTCCGCGGGACTCGGAATGGGGCGAGACTTTGCAAGCTCCCTCCGTGTGCCAAAAATAGGCCATGGGCTCAGCCGCGCCCAAAAATATGCCCCCGAAGGTCCCGTCCCCAAGTTCGTGCGCCGCAAAAATGCCCAAAAAACGGGTGGGCTATAGCCATGGGGGGAGGGGCTGGCCAACTTCGTCCGCCGGACTCGGAATGGGGCGAGACTTTGCGAGCGCCCTTCGTGTGATAAAAATAGGCCGCGGGCACAGCAGTGCCAAAAAATAAGCCCCCGAAGGTCCCGTCCCCATGTTCGTCCGCCGCAAAAATGCCCAAAAAACGGGTGGGCTATAGCCTTGGGGGGAGGGGCTGGCCCACGTCGTCCGCCGGATTCGGAATGGGGCGAGACTTTGCGTACGCCTTCCGTGTGCCAAAACTAGGACGCGGGCATGGCCTCGCCCAAAAATAAGCCCCCGAAGGTCCCGTCCCCAAGTTCGTCCGCCGCAAAAATGCCCAAAAAATGGGTGGGCTATAGCCTTGGGGGGAGGGGCTGGCCCACTTCGTCCGCCGGACTCGGAATGGGGCGAGACTTTGCGAGCGCCTTCCGTGTGCCAAAAATAGGCCGCGGGCACAGCCTTGCCCAAAAATAATCTCCCGAAGGTCCCGTCCCCAAGTTCGTCCGCCGCAAAAATGCCCAAAAAACGGGTGGGCTATAGCCATGGGGGGAGGGGCTGGCCAACTTCGTCCGCCGGACTCGGAATGGGGCGAGACTTTGCGAGCGCACTCCGTGCGATAAAAATAGGCCGCGGGCACAGCGGTGCCAAAAAATAAGCCCCCGAAGGTCCCGTCCCCATGTTCGTCCGCCGCAAAAATGCCCAAAAAACGGGTGGGCTATAGCCTTGGGGGGAGGGGCTGGCCCACGTCGTCCGCCGGATTCGGAATGGGGCGAGACTTTGCGTGCGCCTTCCGTGTGCCAAAACTAGGACGCGGGCATGGCCTCGCCCAAAAATAAGCCCCCGAAGGTCCCGTCCCCAAGTTCGTCCGCCGCAAAAATGCCCAAAAAATGGGTGGGCTATAGCCTTGGGGGGAGGGGCTGGCCCACTTCGTCCGCCGGACTCGGAATGGGGCGAGACTTTGCGAGCGCCTTCCGTGTGCCAAAAATAGGCCGCGGGCACAGCCTTGCCCAAAAATAAGCTCCCGAAGGTCCCGTCCCCAAGTTCGTCCGCCGCAAAAATGCCCAAAAAACGGGTGGGCTATAGCCATGGGGGGAGGGGTTGGCCAAATTCGTCCGCCGGACTCGGAATGGGGCGAGACTTTGCGAGCACCCTCCGTGTGCCAAAAATAGGCTGTAGGCACAGCCGCGACCAAAAATAAGCCCCCGAACGTCCCGTCCCCAAGTTCGTCCGCCGCAAAAATACCCAAAAAACGGGTGGGCTATAGCCTTGGGGGGAGGGCTGGCCGACTTCGTCCGCCGGACTCGGAATGGGGCGAGACTTTGCGAGCACCCTCCGTGTGGCAAAAATAGGCGGCGTGCACAGCGACGCCCAAAAATAAGCTCCCGAAGGTCCCGTCCCCAAGTTCGGCCGCCGCAAAAATGCCCAAAAAACGGGTGGGCTATAGCCTTGGGGGGAGGGGCTGGCCAAATTCGTCCGCCGGACTCGGAATGGGGCGAGACTTTGCGAGTGGAATCCGTGTGCAAAAAATAGGCCGCGGTCACAACCGCGCCCAAAAATAGGCCCCCGAAGGTCCCGTCCCCAAGTTCATCGAACGCAAAAATGCCCAAAAAACGGGTGGGCTATAGCCTTGGGGGGAGGGGCTGGCCGACTTCATCCGCCGGACTCGGAATGGGGCGAGACTTTGTGAGCGGCCACCGTGTGCCAAAAGTAGGCCGCGAGCACAGCCACGCCCAAAAATATGCCCCCGAAGGTTCCGTCCCCAAGTTCGTCCGCCGTAAAAATGCCCAAAAAACGGGTGGGCTATAGCCTTGGGGGGAGAGGCTGGCCAACTTCGTCCGCCGGACTCGGAATGGGGCGAGACTTTGCGAGCGCCCTCAGTGTGCCAAAAATAGGCTGTGGGCACAGTGGTGCCCAAAAATAAGCCCCCGAAGGTCCCGTCCCCAAGTTCATCCGCCGCAAAAATGCCCAAAAAACGGGTGGGCTATAGCCTTGGGGGGAGGGGCTGGCCAACTTCGTCCGCCGGACTCGGAATGGGGCGAGACTTTGCGGGCGGCCTCCGTGTGCCAAAAATAGGCCGCGGGCACAGCCGCGCCCAAAAATAGGCCCCCGAAGGTCCCGTCCGCAAGTTCGTCGAACGCAAAAATGCCCAAAAAACGGGTGGGCTATAGCCTTGGGGGGAGGGGCTGGCCGACTTCGTCCGCCGGACTCGGAATGGGGCGAGACTTTGTGAACGGCCTCTGTGTGCCAAAAATAGGACATGGCCACAGCCGCGCCCAAAAATAAGCCCCCGAAGGTTCCGTCCCCAAGTTCGTCCGCCGCAAAAATGCCCAAAAAACGGGTGGGCTATAGCCATGGGGGGAGGGGCTGGCCAACTTCGTCCGCCGGACTCGGAATGGGGCGAGACTTTGCGAGCGGCCTCCGTGTGCCAAAAATAGGCCGTGGGCACAGGCTTGCCCAAAAATAAGCCCCCTGAAGGTTCCGTCCCCAAGTTCGTCCACCGTAAAAATGCCCAAAAAACGGGTGGGCTATAGCCTTGGGGGGAGGGGCTGGCCAACTTCGTCCGCTGGACTCGGAATGGGGCGAGACTTTGCGAGCACCCTCCGCGTGCCAAAAGTAGGCCACGGGCACATCCGCGCCCAAAAATAATCTCCCGAAGGTCCCGTCCCCAAGTTCGTCCGCCGCAAAAATGCCCAAAAAACGGGTGGGCTATAGCCTTGGGGGGAGGGGCTGGCCAACTTCGTCCGCCGGACTCGGAATGGGGCGAGACTTTGCGAGTGCCCTCCGTGTGCCAAAAATAGGCTGCGAGCACAGCCAAGCCCAAAAATAAGCCCCCGAAGGTCCCGTCCCCAAGTTCGGCCGCCGCAAAAATGCCCGAAAAACGGGTGGGCTATAGCCTTGGGGGGAGGGATTGGCCAACTTCGTCCGCCGGACTCGGAATGGGGCGAGACTTTGCGGGCGGCCTCCGTATGCCAAAAATAGGCAGTGGACACAGCCGCGCTCAAAAATAAGCCCCCGAAGGTCCCGTCCCCTAGTTCGTCCGCCGTAAAAATGCCCAAAACACGAGTGGGCTATAGCCTTGGGGGGAGGGGCTGGCCAACTTCGTCCGCCGGACTCAGAATGGGGCGAGACTTTGCGAGCACCCTCCGTGTGCCAAAAATAGGCCGTAGGCACAGCCGCGCCCAAAAATAAGCCCCCGAAGGTCCCGTCCCCAAGTTCGTCCGCCGGAAAAATGCCCAAAAAACGGGTGGGCTATAGCCATGGGGGGAGGGGCTGGCCAACTTCGTCCGCCGGACTCGGAATGGGGCGAGACTTTGCGAGCGCCCTCCGTGTGCCAAAAATAGGCCGTGGCCACAGGCTTGCCCAAAAATAAGCCCCCTGAAGGTTCCGTCCCCAAGTTCGTCCACCGTAAAAATGCCCAAAAAACGGGTGGGCTATAGCCTTGGGGGGAGGGGCTGGCCAACTTCGTCCGCTGGACTCGGAATGGGGCGAGACTTTGCGAGCACCCTCCGCGCGCCAAAAATAGGCCACGGGCACATCCGCGCCCAAAAATAATCTCCCGAAGGTCCCGTCCCCAAGTTCGTCCGCCGCAAAAATGCCCAAAAAACGGGTGGGCTATAGCCTTGGGGGGAGGGGCTGGCCAACTTCGTCCGCCGGACTCGGAATGGGGCGAGACTTTGCGAGTGCCCTCCGTGTGCCAAAAATAGGCTGCGAGCACAGCCAAGCCCAAAAATAAGCCCCCGAAGGTCCCGTCCCCAAGTTCGGCCGCCGCAAAAATGCCCAAAAAACGGGTGGGCTATAGCCTTGGGGGGAGGGACTGGCCAACTTCGTCCGCCGGACTCGGAATGGGGCGAGACTTTGCGGGCGGCCTCCGTATGCCAAAAATAGGCAGTGGACACAGCCGCGCTCAAAAATAAGCCCCCGAAGGTCCCGTCCCCTAGTTCGTCCGCCGTAAAAATGCCCAAAACACGAGTGGGCTATAGCCTTGGGGGGAGGGGCTGGCCAACTTCGTCTGCCGGACTCAGAATGGGGCGAGACTTTGCGAACACCCTCCGTGTGCCAAAAATAGGCCGTAGGCACAGCCGCGCCCAAAAATAAGCCCCCGAAGGTCCTGTCCCCAAGTTCGTCCGCCGCAAAAATGCCCAAAAAACGGGTGGGCTATAGCCTTGGGGGGAGGGGCTGGCCAACTTCGTCCGCCGGACTCGGAATGGGGCGAGACTTTGCGAGCGCCCTCCGTGTGCCAAAAATAGGCGGCGTGCACAGCGGCATCCAAAAATAAGCCCCCGAAGGTCCCGTCCCCAACTTCGTCTGCCCCAAAAATGCCCAAAAAACGGGTGGGCTATAGCCTTGGGGGGAGGGGCTGGCCAACTTCGTCCGCCGGACTCGGAATGGGGCGAGACTTTGCGAGCGCCCTCAGTGTGCCAAAAATAGGCTGTGGGCACAGCGGTGCCCAAAAATAAGCCCCCGAAGGTCCCGTCCCCAAGTTCATCCGCCGCAAAAATGCCCAAAAAACGGGTGGGCTATAGCCATGGGGGGAGGGGCTGGCCAACTTCGTCCGCCGGACTCGGAATGGGGCGAGACTTTGCGAGCGCCGTCCGTGTGCCAAAAATAGGCCACGGGCACAGCGGTGCCCAAATATAAGCCCCCGAAGGTCCCGTCCCCAAGTTCGTCCGCCGCAAAAATGCCCAAAAAACGGGTGGGCTATAGCCATGGGGGGAGGGGCTGGCCAACTTCGTCCGCCGGACTCGGAATGGGGCGAGACTTTGCGAGCGCCCTCCGTGTGCCAAAAATAGGCCGCGGGCACAGCGGTGCCCAAAAATAAGCCCCCGAAGGTCCCGTCCCCAAGTTCGTCCGCCGCAAAAATGCCCAAAAAACGGGTGGGCTATAGCCATGGGGGGAGGGGCTGGCCAACTTCGTCCGCCGGACTCGGAATGGGGCGAGACTTTGCGAGCGCCCTCCGTGTGCCAAAAATAGGCTGCGGGCACAGCGGTACCCAAAAATAAGCCGCCGAAGGTCCCGTCCCCATGTTCGTCCGCCGCAAAAATGCCCAAAAAACGGGTGGGCTATAGCCTTGGGGGGAGGGGCTGGCCCACGTCGTCCGCCGGATTCGGAATGGGGCGAGACTTTGCGTGCGCCTTCCGTGTGCCAAAACTAGGACGCGGGCATGGCCTCACCCAAAAATAAGCCCCCGAAGGTCCCGTCCCCAAGTTCGTCCGCCGCAAAAATGCCCAAAAAAAGGGTGGGTATAGCCTTGGGGGGAGGGGCTGGCCCACTTCGTCCGCCGGACTCGGAATGGGGCGAGACTTTGCGAGCGCCTTCCGTGTGCCAAAAATAGGCCGCGGGCACAGCCTTGCCCAAAAATAAGCTCCCGATGGTCCCGTCCCCAAGTTCGTCCGCCGCAAAAATGCCCAAAAAACAGGTGGGCTATAGCCAT
This sequence comes from Citrus mangshanensis, assembly GCA_030449895.1. Classification (NCBI taxonomy): domain Eukaryota; kingdom Viridiplantae; phylum Streptophyta; class Magnoliopsida; order Sapindales; family Rutaceae; genus Citrus; species Citrus mangshanensis. Next base: position 166,378 of record JASUUJ010000170.1, on the reverse strand, counting down.
GGGGGGAGGGGCTGGCCAACTTCGTCCGCCGGACTCGGAATGGGGCGAGACTTTGCGAGCACACTCCGTGTGATAAAAATAGGCCGCGGGCCCAGCGGTGCCAAAAAATAAGCCCCCGAAGGTCCCGTCCCCATGTTCGTCCGCCGCAAAAATGCCCAAAAAACGGGTGGGCTATAGCCTTGGGGGGAGGGGCTGGCCCACTTCGTCCGCCGGACTCGGAATGGGGCGAGACTTTGCGTGCGCCTTCCGTGTGCCAAAAATAGGATGCGGGCATGGCCTCGCCCAAAAATAAGCCCCCGAAGGTCCCGTCCCCAAGTTCGTCCGCCGCAAAAATGCCCAAAAAACAGGTGGGCTATAGCCATGGGGGGAGGGGCTGGCCAACTTCCTCCGCCGGACTCGGAATGGGGCGAGACTTTGCGAGCGCACTCCGTGTGATAAAAATAGGCCGCGGGCCCAGCGGTGCCAAAAAATAAGCCCCCGAAGGTCCCGTACCCAAGGTCCTCCCCCGCAAAAAATCCCCAAAAACGGGTGGGTAATAGCCATGGGGGGAGGGGCTGGCCCACTTCGTCCGCCGGACTCGGAATGGGGCGAGACTTTGTGTGCGCCTTCCGTGTGCCAAAAATAGGATGCGGGCATGGCCTCGCCCAAAAATAATCCCCCGAAGGTCCCGTCCCCAAGTTCGTCCGCCGCAAAAATGCCCAAAAAACGGGTGGGTTATAGCCTTGGGGGGAGGGGCTGGCCCACTTCGTCCGCCGGACTCGGAATGGGGCGAGACTTTGCGAGCGCCCTCCGTGTGCCAAAAATAGGCCGCGGGAACAGTGGTGCCCAAAAATAAGCCCCCGAAGGTCCCGTCCCCAAGTTCGTCCGCCGCAAAAATGCCCAAAAAAAGGGTGGGTATAGCCTTGGGGGGAGGGGCTGGCCCACTTCGTCCGCCGGACTCGGAATGGGGCGAGACTTTACGAGCGCCTTCCGTGTGCCAAAAATAGGCCGCGGGCACAGCCTTGCCCAAAAATAAGCTCCCGATGGTCCCGTCCCCAAGTTCGTCCGCCGCAAAAATGCCCAAAAAACAGGTGGGCTATAGCCATGGGGGGAGGGGCTGGCCAACTTCCTCCGCCGGACTCGGAATGGGGCGAGACTTTGCGAGCGCACTCCGTGTGATAAAAATAGGCCGCGGGCCCAGCGGTGCCAAAAAATAAGCCCCCGAAGGTCCCGTCCCCATGTTCGTCCGCCGCAAAAATGCCCAAAAAACGGGTGGGCTATAGCCTTGGGGGGAGGGGCTGGCCCACTTCGTCCGCCGGACTCGGAATGGGGCGAGACTTTGTGTGCGCCTTCCGTGTGCCAAAAATAGGATGCGGGCATGGCCTCGCCCAAAAATAATCCCCCGAAGGTCCCGTCCCCAAGTTCGTCCGCCGCAAAAAGGCCCAAAAAACGGGTGGGTTATAGCCTTGGGGAGGGCTGGCCCATCCGCCGGACTCGGAATGGGGCGAGACTTTGCGAGCGCCCTCCGTGTGCCAAAAATAGGCCGCGGGAACAGTGGTGCCCAAAAATAAGCCCCCGAAGGTCCCGTCCCCAAGTTCGTCCGCCGCAAAAATGCCCAAAAAAAGGGTGGGTATAGCCTTGGGGGGAGGGGCTGGCCCACTTCGTCCGCCGGACTCGGAATGGGGCGAGACTTTACGAGCGCCTTCCGTGTGCCAAAAATAGGCCGCGGGCACAGCCTTGCCCAAAAATAAGCTCCCGATGGTCCCGTCCCCAAGTTCGTCCGCCGCAAAAATGCCCAAAAAACAGGTGGGCTATAGCCATGGGGGGAGGGGCTGGCCAACTTCCTCCGCCGGACTCGGAATGGGGCGAGACTTTGCGAGCGCACTCCGTGTGATAAAAATAGGCCGCGGGCCCAGCGGTGCCAAAAAATAAGCCCCCGAAGGTCCCGTCCCCATGTTCGTCCGCCGCAAAAATGCCCAAAAAACGGGTGGGCTATAGCCTTGGGGGGAGGGGCTGGCCCACTTCGTCCGCCGGACTCGGAATGGGGCGAGACTTTGTGTGCGCCTTCCGTGTGCCAAAAATAGGATGCGGGCATGGCCTCGCCCAAAAATAATCCCCCGAAGGTCCCGTCCCCAAGTTCGTCCGCCGCAAAAATGCCCAAAAAACGGGTGGGTTATAGCCTTGGGGGGAGGGGCTGGCCCACTTCGTCCGCCGGACTCGGAATGGGGCGAGACTTTGCGAGCGCCCTCCGTGTGCCAAAAATAGGCCGCGGGAACAGTGGTGCCCAAAAATAAGCCCCCGAAGGTCCCGTCCCCAAGTTCGTCCGCCGCAAAAATGCCCAAAAAACGGGTGGGAAATAGTCTTGGGGGGAGGGGCTGGCCAACTTCGTCCGCCGGACTCGCAATGGCGGGAGACTTTGCGAGCACCCTCCATCTGCCAAAAATAGGCCGCGGCCACAGCCGCACCCAAAAATAAGCCCCCGAAGGTCCCATCCCCAAGTTCGTCCGCCGCAAAAATGCCCAAAAAACGGGTGGGCTATAGCCTTCGGGGGAGGGGCTGGCCAACTTCGTTCGCCGGACTCGGAATGGGGCGAGAGTTTGCGAGCGGCCTCCATGTGCCAAAAATAGGCCGCGGGCACAGCCTTGCCCAAAAATAAGCCCCCGAAGGTCCCGTCCCCAAGTTCGTCCCCCGCAAAAATTGCCCAAAAAACGGGTAGGCTATAGCCTTGGGGGGAGGGGCTGGCCAACTTCGTCCGCCGGACTCGGAATGGGGCGAGACTTTGCGAGCGCCCTCCGTGTGTCAAAAATAGGCCGCGGGCTCAGCCGCGCCCAAAAATAAGCCCCCGAAGGTCCCATTCCCAAGTTCGTCCGCCGCAAAAATTGCCCAAAAAACGGGTGGGAAATAGCCTTGGGGGGAGGGGCTGGCCAACTTCGTCCGCCGGACTCGCAATGGGGGGAGACTTTGCGAGCACCCTCCATCTGCCAAAAATAGGCTGCGGGCACAGCCGCACCCAAAAATAAGCCCCCGAAGGTTCCGTCCCCAAGTTCGTCCGCCGTAAAAATGCCCAAAAAACGGGTGGGCTATACCCTTCGGGGGAGGGGCTGGCCCACTTCGTCCGCCGGACTCGGAATGGGGCGAGACTTTGTGAGCGCCTACCGTGTGCCAAAAATAGGCCGCGGTCACAGCCGTGCCCAAAAATAAGCCCCCGAAGGTCCCGTCCCCAAGTTCGTCCGCCGCAAAAATGCCTAAAAAACGGGTGGGCTATAGCCTTGGGGGCAGGGGCTGGCCAACTTCGTCCGCCGGACTCGGAATGGGGCGAGACTTTGCGAGTGCACTCCGCATTCCAACAATAGGCCGCGGGCTCAGCCGCCCCCAAAAATAAGCCCCCGAAGGTCCCGTCCCCAAGTTCGTCCGCCGTAAAAATGCCCAAAAAACGGGTGGGCTATAGCCTTGGGGGGAGGGGCTGGCCAACTTCGTCCGCCGGATTCGGAATGGGGCGAGACTTTGCGAGCGGCCTCCGTGTGCCAAAAATAGGCTGCGGGCACAGCCTTGCCCAAAAATAAGCCCCCGAAGGTCCCGTCCCCAAGTTCGTCCGCCGCAAAATGCCCAAAAAACGGGTGGGCAATAGCCTTGGGGGGAGGGGCTGGCCAACTTCTTCCGCCGGACTCGCAATGGGGCGAGACTTTGCGAGCGCCCTCCGTGTGCCAAAAATAGGCCGCGGGCTCAGCCGCGCCCAAAAATAACCCCCCGAAGGTCCCGTCCCCAAGCTCGTCCGCCGTAAAAATGCCCAAAAAAAGGGTGGGCTATAGCCTTGGGGGGAGGGGCTGGCCAACTTCGCCCGCCGGACTCGGAATGGGGCGAGACTTCGCGAGCAGCCTCCGTGTGCCAAAAATAGGCCGCGGGCACAGCCTTGCCCAAAAATAAGCCCCCGAAGGTCCCGTCCCCAAGTTCGTCCGCCGCAAAAATGCCCAAAAAACGGGTGGGCTATGGCCTTGGGGGGAGGGGCTGGCCAACTTCGTCCGCCGGACTCGGAATGGGGCGAGACTTTGCGAGCGCCCTCCGTGTGCCAAAAATAGGCCGCGGGCGCAGCCGGGCCCAAAAATAAGGCCCCAAAGGTCCCGTCCCCAAGTTCGTCCGCCGCAAAAATGCCCAAAAAGCGGGTGGGCTATAGCCTATGGGGGCGCGGCTGGCCAACTTCGTCCGCCGGACGCGGAATGGGGAGAGACTTTGCGAGCGGCCTCTGTGTGCCAAATATGGGCAGGCACAGCCGTGCCCAAAAATAAGCCCCCGAAGGTCATGTCCCCAAGTTCGTCCGCCGCAAAAATGCCCAAAAAACGGGTGGGCTATAGCCTGGGGGGGAGGGGCTGGCCAACTTCGTCCGCCGGACTCGGAATGGGGCGAGACTTTGCGAGCGCCCTCCGTGTGCGAAAAATAGGCCACGGGCACAGCGGTGCCCAAAAATAAGCCCCCGAAGGTCCCGTCCCCAAGTTCATCTGCCGCAAAAATGCCCAAAAAACGGGTGGGCTATAGCCATGGGGGGAGGGGCTGGCCGACTTCGTCCGCCGGACTCGGAATGGGGCGAGACTTTGCGAACGCCCTCCGTGTGCCAAAAATAGGCCACGGGCACAGCGGTGCCCAAATATAAGTCCCCGAAGGTCCCGTCCCCAAGTTCGTCCGCCGCAAAAATGCCCAAAAAACGGGTGGGCTATAGCCATGGGGGGAGGGGCTGGCCAACTTCGTCCGCCGGACTCGGAATGGGGCGAGACTTTGCGAGCGCCCTCCATGTGCCAAAAATAGGCTGCGGGCACAGCGGTGCCCAAAAATAAGCCCCCGAAGGTCCCGTCCCCAAGTTCGTCCGCCGCAAAATGCCCAAAAAACGGGTGGGCAATAGCCTTGGGGGGAGGGGCTGGCCAACTTCTTCCGCCGGACTCGCAATGGGGCGAGACTTTGCGAGCGCCCTCCGTGTGCCAAAAATAGGCCGCGGGCTCAGCCGCGCCCAAAAATAAGCCCCCGAAGGTCCCGTCCCCAAGCTCGTCCGCCGTAAAAATGCCCAAAAAAAGGGTGGGCTATAGCCTTGGGGGGAGGGGCTGGCCAACTTCGCCCGCCGGACTCGGAATGGGGCGAGACTTCGCGAGCAGCCTCCGTGTGCCAAAAATAGGCCGCGGGCACAGCCTTGCCCAAAAATAAGCCCCCGAAGGTCCCGTCCCCAAGTTCGTCCGCTGCAAAAATGCCCAAAAAACGGGTGGGCTATGGCCTTGGGGGGAGGGGCTGGCCAACTTCGTCCGCCGGACTCGGAATGGGACGAGACTTTGCGAGCGGCCTCCGTGTGCCAAAAATAGGCCGCAGGCACAGTCTTGCCCAAAAATAAGCCCCCGAAGGTCCCGTCCCCAAGTTCGTCCCCCGCAAAAATGCCCAAAAAACGGGTAGGCTATAGCCTTGGGGGGAGGGGCTGGCCAACTTCATCCGCCGGACTCGGAATGGGGCGAGACTTTGCGAGCGCCCTCCGTGTGCCAATAATAGGCCGCGGGCGCAGCCGGGCCCAAAAATAAGGCCCCAAAGGTCCCGTCCCCAAGTTCGTCCGCCGCAAAAATGCCCAAAAAACGGGTGGGCTATAGCCTTGGGGGGAGGGGCTGGCCGACTTCGTCCGCCGGACTCGGAATGGGGCAAGACTTTCCGAGCGCCCTCCGTGTGCCAAAAATAGGCCACGGTCATAGCCACACCCAAAAATAATCCCCCGAAGGTCCCGTCCCCAAGTTCGTCCGCCGCAAAAATGCCCAAAAAGCGGGTGGGCTATAGCCTTGGGGGGAGGGGCTGGCCAACTTCGTCCGCCGGACTCGGAATGGGGAGAGACTTTGCGAGCGGCCTCTGTGTGCCAAATATGGGCCGCGGGCACAGCCGTGCCCAAAAATAAGCCCCCGAAGGTCATGTCCCCAAGTTCGTCCGCCGCAAAAATGCCCAAAAAACGGGTGGGCTATAGCCTGGGGGGGAGGGGCTGGCCAACTTCGTCCGCCGGACTCGGAATGGGGCGAGACTTTGCGAGCGCCCTCCAGTTGGAAAAAATAGGCCGCAGGCACAGCTTCGCCCAAAAATAAGCCCCCGAACGTCCCGTCCCCAAATTCGTCCGCCGCAAAAATGCCCAAAAAACGGGTGGGCTATAGCATTGGGGGGAGGGGCTGGCCAACTTCGTCCGCCGGACTCGGAATGGGGCAAGACTTTCCGAGCGCCCTCCGTGTGCCAAAAATAGGCCACGGTCATAGGCGTGCCCAAAAATAAGCCCCCGTAGGTCCCGTCCCCAAGTTCGTCCGCCGCAAAAATGCCCAAAAAACGGGTGGGCTATAGCATTGGGGGGAAGGGCTGGCCAACTTCGTCCGCCGGACTCGGAATGAGGCCAGACTTTGCGAGCGCCCTCCGTGTGCTAAAAATAGGCCGCAGTCACAGCCGCGCCCAAAAATAAGCCCCCGAAGGTCCCGTCCCCAAGTTTGTCCGCCGTAAAAATGCCCAAAAAACGGGTGGGCTATAGCCTTGGGTGGAGGGGATGGCCCACTTCGTCCGCCGGACTCGGAATGGGGCAAGACTTTGCGAGCGCCCTCCGTGTGGCAAAAATAGGCCGCGGGCACAGCCGCACCCAAAAATAAGCCCCCGAAGGTCCCGTCCCCAAGTTCGTCCGCCGCAAAAATGCCCAAAAAACGGGTGGGCTATAGCATTGGGGGGAGGGGCTGGCCAACTTCGTCCGCCGGACTCGGAATGGGGCGAGACTTTCCGAGCGCCCTCCGTGTGCCAAAAATAGGCCACGGGCACACCCGCGCCCAAAAATAAGTCCCCGAAGGTCCCGTCCCCAAGTTCGTCCGCCGCAAAAATGCCCAAAAAACGGGTGGGCTATAGCCTTGGGGGGAGGGGCTGGCCAACTTCGTCCGCCGGACTCGGAATGGGGCAAGACTTTCCGAGCGCCCTCCGTGTGCCAAAAATAGGCCACGGTCATAGGCGCGCCCAAAAATAAGCCCCCGAAGGTCCCGTCCCCAAGTTCGTCCGCCGCAAAAATGCCCAAAAAACGGGTGGGCTATAGCATTGGGGGGAAGGGCTGGCCAACTTCGTCCGCCGGACTCGGAATCAGGCCAGACTTTGCGAGCACCCTCCGTGTGCGAAAAATAGGCCGCAGTCACAGCCGCGCCCAAAAATAAGCCCCCGAAGGTCCCGTCCCCAAGTTCGTCCGCCGCAAAAATGCCCAAAAAATGGGTGGGTATAGCCTTGGGGGGAGGGGATGGCCCACTTCGTCCGCCGGACTCGGAATGGGGCAAGACTTTGCGAGCGCCCTCCGTGTGGCAAAATATAGGCCGTGGGCACAGCCGCGCCCAAAAATAAGCCCCCGAAGGTCCCGTCCCCAAGTTCGTCCGCCGCAAAAATGCCCAAAAAACGGGTGGGCTATAGCATTGGGGGGAGGGGCTGGCCAACTTCGTCCGCCGGACTCGGAATGGGGCGAGACTTTCCGAGCGCCCTCCGTGTGCCAAAAATAGGCCACGGGCACAGCCGCGCCCAAAAATAAGCCCCCGAAGGTCCCGTCCCCAAGTTCGTCCGCTGCAAAAATGCCCAAAAAACGGGTGGGCTATAGCCTTGGGGGGAGGGGCTTGCCAACTTCGTCCGCCGGACTCGGAATGAGGCGAGACTTTGTGAGCGCCCTCCATGTGCCAAAAATAAGCCGCGGGCACAGCCGTGTCCAAAAATAAGCCCCCAAAGGTCCCGTCCCCAAATTTCGTCCGCCGCAAAAATGCCCAAAAAACGGGTGGGCTATAGCCTTGGGGGGAGGGGCTGGCCATCTTCGTCCGCCGAACTCGGAATTGGGCGAGAGTTTGCGAGTGCCCTCCATGTGCAAAAAATAGGCCGCGGCCAGAGCCGCGGCCAAAAATAAGCCACCGAAGGTCCCGTGCCCAAGTTCGTCCGCCCAAAATGCCCAAAAACGGGTGTGCTATAGCCTTGGGGGAAGGGGCTGGCCAACTTCGTCCGCCGGACTCGGAATGGGGCAAGACTTTCCGAGCACCCTCCGTGTGCCAAAAATAGGCCACGGTCATAGGCGCGCCCAAAAATAAGCCCCCGAAGGTCCCGTCCCCAAGTTCGTCCGCCGCAAAAATGCCCAAAAAACGGTTGGGCTACAGCCTTGGGGGGAGGGGCTGGCCAACTTCGTCCGCCGGACTCGGAATGGGGCGAGACATTGCGAACGCTCTCTGTGTGCCAAAAATAGGCCGCGGACACAGCCGCGCCCAAAAATAAGTCCCCGAAGGTCCCGTCCCCAAGTTCGTCCGCCGCAAAAATGCCAAAAAAACGGGTGGGCTATAGCCTGGGGGGGAGGGGCTGACCAACTTCGTCCGCCGGACTCGGAATGGGCCGAGACTTTGCGAGCGGCCTCCGTGTGCCAAAAATAGGCCACGGGAGCAGCCCCGCCAAAAAATAAGCCCCCGAAGGTCCCGTCCCCAAGTTCGTCCGCCGCAAAAATGCCCAAAAAACGGGTGGGCTATAGCCTTGGGGGAGGGGCTGGCCAACTTCGTCCGCCGGACTCGGAATGGGGCGAGACTTTACGAACGCCCTCCGTGTGCCAAAAATAGGCCGTGGGCACAGCCGCGCCCAAAAATAAGCCCCTGAAGGTCCCTTCCCCAAGTTCGGCCGCCGCAAAAATGCCCAAAAAACGGGTGGGCTATAGCCTTGGGGGGAGGGGATGGCCAACTTCGTCCGCCGGACTCGGAATGAGTCGAGTCTTTGCGAGCGCCCTCCGTGTGCCAAAAATAGGCCGCGGGCACAGCCGTGTCCATAAATAATCCCCCAAAGGTCCCGTCCCCAAATTTCATCCGCCGCAAAAATGCCCAAAAAACGGGTGGGCTATAGCCTTGGGGGGAGGGGCTGGACAACTTCGTCCGCCGGACTCGGAATGGGCCGAGACTTTTCGAGCGGCCTCCGTGTGCCAAAAATAGGCCGCGGGAGCAGCCCCGCCCAAAAATTATTCCCCGAAGGTCCCGTCCCCAAGTTCGTCCGCCGTAAAAATGCCCAAAAATCGGGTGCGCTATAGCCTTGGGGGAGGGGCTGGCCAACTTCGTCCGCCGGACTCGGAATGGAGCAAGACATTGCGAACGGACTCCGTGTGCCAAAAATAGGCCGCGGGCACAGCCGAGCCCAAAAATAAGCCCCCGAAGGTCCCATCCCTAAGTTCGTCCGCCGCAAAAATGCCCAAAAAACGGGTGGGCTATAGCCTCGGGCGAGGGGCTGGCCAACTTCGTCCGCCGGACTCGGAATGGGACGAGACTTTGCGAGAGCCCTCCGTGTGCCAAAAATAGGCCACGGTCATAGCCGCCCAAAAATAAGCCCCCGAAGGACCCGTCCCCAAGTTCGTCCGCCGCAAAAATGCCCAAAAAATGGGTGGGCTATAGCCTTGGGGGGAGGGGCTGGGCAACTTCGTCCGCTGGACTCGGAATGGGGCGAGACATTGCGAACGCTCTCCGTGTGCCAAATATAGGCCGCGGGCACAGCCGCGCCCAAAAATAAGACCCCTAAGGTCCCGTTCCCAAGTTCATCTGCCACAAAAAAGCCCAAAAAACGGGTGGGATATAGCCTTGGGGGAGGGGCTGGCCAACTTCGTCCGCCGGACTCGGAATGGGGCGAGACTTTGCGAGCGCCCTCTGTGTGCCAAAAATAGGCTGCTGGCCCAGCTGTGCCCAAAAATAAGCCCCCGAAGGTCCCGTCCCCAAGTTCGTCCCCCGCAAAAATGCCCAAAAAACGGGTGGGCTATAGCCTTGGGGGGAGGGGCTGGCCAACTTCGTCCGCCGGACTCGGAATGGGGCGAGACTTTGCGAGCGCCCTCCGTGTGCCAAAAATAGGCCGCGGGCACAGCCGCGCCCAAAAATAAGCACCCAAAGGTCCTGTCCCCAAGTTCGTCCGCCGCAAAAATGTCCAAAAAACGGGTGGGCTATAGCCTTGGGGGGAGGGGCTGGCCGACTTCGTCCGCCGGACTCGGAATGGGGCGAGACTTTGCGAGCACCCTCCGTGTGCCAAAAGTAGACCGCGAGCACTGCCGCGTCCAAAAATATGCCCCCGAAGGTCCCGTCCCCAAGTTCGTCCGCCGCAAAAATTGCAAAAAAACGGGTGGCCTATAGCCTTGGGGGGAGGGGCTGGCCCACTTTCGTCCGCCAGACTCGGAATGGGACGAGACTTTACGAGCGCCCTCCGTGTGCCAAAAATAGGCCACGGGCACAGCCGTGCCCAAAAATAAGCCCCCGAAGGTCCCGTCCCCAAGTTCGTCCGCCGCAAAAATGCCAAAAAAACGGGTGGGCTATAGCCTTGGGGGGAGGGGCTGGCCCACTTCGTCCGCCGGACTCGGAATGGGGCGAGACTTTGCGAGTGCCCCCCGTGTGCAAAAAATAGGTTGAAGGCTCAGCCACGCCCAAAAATAAGCCCCCGAAGGTCCCGTCGCCAAGTTCGTCCGCCACAAAAATGCCCAAAAAACAGGTGGGCTATAGCCTTGGGGGGAGGGGCTGGCCAACTTCGTCCGCCGGACTCGGAATGGGGCGAGACTTTGTGAGCACCCTCCGTGTACCAAAAAAAGGACGCGGGCTCAGCCACGTCCAAAAATAAGCCCACGAAGGTCCCGTTCCCAAGTTCGTCCGCCGCAAAAATGCCCAAAAAACGGGTGGGCTATAGCCTTGGGGGGAGGCGCTGGCCCACTTCGTCCGCCGGACTCGGAATGGGGTGAGACTTTGCGAGCGCCCTCCGTTTGCCAAAAATAGGCCACGGGCACAGCCGCACACAAAAATAAGCCCCCGAAGGTCCCGTCCCCAAGTTCGTCCGCCGCAAAAATGCCCAAAAAACGGGTGGGCTATAGCCTTGGGGGGAGGGGCTGGCCAACTTCGTCCGCCGGACTCGGAATGGGGCGAGACTTTGCGAGCGCCCTCCGTGTACAAAAAATAGGCCGCGGGCACAGCCGCGCCCAAAAATAAGCCCCCGAAGTTCCTGTCCCCAAGTTCATCCGCCGCAAAAATGCCCAAAAAACGGGTGGGCTATAGCCTTGGGGGGAGGGGCTGGCCAACTTCGTCCGCCGGACTCGGAATGGGGCGAGACTTTGCGAGCGCCCTATGTCTGCAAAAAATAGGCCGCGGACTCAGCCACGCCCAAAAATAAGCCCCCGAAGGTCCCGTCCCCATGTTCGTCCGGCACAAAAATGCCCAAAAAACGGGTGGGCTATAGCCTTGGGGGGAGGGGCTGGCCAACTTCGTCCGCCGGACTCGGAATGGGGCGAGACATTGCGAACGCCCCCCGTGTGCAAAAAATAGGCCACGGGCACAGCCGCGGCCAAAAATAAGCCCCCGAAGGTCCTGTCCCCAAGTTCGTCCGCCGTAAAAAAGCCCAAAAAACGGGTGGGCGAGGGGCTGGCCAACTTCGTCCGCCGGACTCGGAATGGGACGAGACTTTGCAAGTGCCCTCCGTGTGCAAAAAATAGGCCGCGGGCACAGCCATACCCAAAAATAAGCCCCTGAAGGTCCCGTCCCCATGTTCGTCCGCCGCAAAAATGCCCAAAAAACGGGTGGGCTATAGCCTTGGGGGGAGGGGCTGGCCAACTTCGTCCGCCGGACTCAGAATGGGGCAAGACTCTGCGAGCACCCTCCGTGTGCAAAAAATAGGCCGCGGGCACAGCCGCACCCAAAAATAAGCCCCCGAAGGTCCCATCCCCAAGTTCGTCCTCCGCAAAAATGCCCAAAAAACGGGTGGGCTATAGCCTTGGGGAGAGGGGCTGGCCAACTTCGTCCGCCGGACTCGGAATGGGGCGAGACTTTGCGAGCACCCTCCGTGTGCCAAAAATAGGCCGTGGGCACAGCCATGCCCAAAAATAAGCTCCCTAAGGTCCCGTCCCCAAGTTCGTCCGCCGGAAAAATGCCCAAAAAACGGGTGGGCTATAGCCTTGGGGGGAGGGGCTGGCCCACTTCGTCCGCCGGACTCGGAATGGGGCGAGACTTTATGAGCGCCCTCCGTGTGGACACAGCCACGCCCAAAAATAATCGCCCGAAGGTCCCGTCCCCAAGTTCGTCCGCCGCAAAAATGCCCAAAAAACGGGTGGGCTATATCCTTGGGGAGGGCTGGCCAAATCCGCGGACTCGGAATGCGGCGAGACAATACGAGCGCCCTCCGTGTGCCAAAAATAGGCCGCGGGCACAGCTACGTCAAAAAATAAGTGCCCGAAGGTCCCGTCCCCAAGTTCGTCCGCTGCAAAAATGCCCAAAAAACGGGTGGGCTATAGCCTTGGGGGGAGGGGCTGGCCAAGTTCGTCCGCTGGACTCGGAATGGGGCGAGACATTGCGAGCACCCTCCGTGTGCCAAAAATAGGACGTGGGTACAGCTATTCCCAAAAATTAGTGCCCGAAGGTCCCGTCCCCAAGTTCGTCCGCTGCAAAAATGCCCAAAAAACGGGTGGGGTATAGCCTTGGGTAGAGGGGCTGGCCAACTTCGTCCGCCGGACTCGGAATGGGGCGAGACATTGCGAGCACCCTCCGTGTGCCAAAAATAGGCCGCAGCCACAGCCACGCCCAAAAATAAGCGCCTGAAGGTCCCGTCCCCAAGTTCGTCCGCCGCAAAAATGCCCAAAAAACGGGTGGGTTATAGCCTTGGGGGGAGGGGCTGGCCAACTTCGTCCGCCGGACTCGGAATGGGGCGAGACTTTGCGTGCACCCTCCGTGTGCCAAAAATAGGCCGTGGGCACAGCTATTCCCAAAAATTAGCGCCCGAAGGTCCCGTCCCCAAGTTCGTCCGCTGCAAAAATGCCCAAAAAACGGGTGGGCTATAGCCTTGGGGGGAGGGGCTGGCCAAGTTCGTCCGCCGGACTCAGAATGGGACGAGACTTTGCGAGCGCCCTCCGTGTACAAAAAAATAGGCTGCGGGCACAACCGCGCCCAAAAATAAACTCCCGAAGACCCCATCCCCAAGTTCATCAGCCGCAAAAATGCCCAAAAAACGGGTGGGCTATAGCCTTGGGGGGAGGGGCTGGCCAAGTTCCTCCGCCGGACTCGGAATGGGGCGAGACTTTGCGAGCGCCCTCCGTGTACCAAATATTGGCCGCGGGCACAGCCGCACCCAAAAATAAGCGCCCGGAGGTCCCGTCCCCAAGTTCGTCCGCCGCAAAAATGCCCAAAAAACGGGTGGGCTATAGCCTTGGGGGGAGGGGCTGGCCAAGTTCATCCGCCGGACTCGGAATGGGGTGAGACTTTATGAGCGCCCTCCGTGTGGGCGCAGCCATGCCCAAAAATAAGCGCCCGAAGGTCCAGTCCCCAAGTTCATCCGCCGTAAAAATGCCCAAAAAACGGGTGGGCTATATCCTTGGGGGGAGGGGCTGGCCAAGTTCGTCCGCCGGACTCGGAATGGGGCGAGACATTGCGAGCTCCCTCCGTCTGCCAAAAATAGGCCAAGGGCACAGCTACGCCCAAAAATAAGTGCCCGAAGGTCCCGTCCGCAAGTTCGTCCGCTGCAAAAATGCCCAAAAAACGGGTGGGCTATAGCCTTGGGGGGAGGGGCTCGCCAAGTTCATCCGCTGGACTCGGAATGGGGCGAGACTTTGCGAGCGCCCTCCGTGCGCCAAAAAAAGGCCGCGGGCTCAGGTGCGCCTAAAAGTAAGCGCCCGAAGGTCCCATCCCCAAGTTCGTCCGCCTCAAAAATGCCCAAAAAACGGGTGGGGTATAGCCTTGGGTAGAGGGGCTGGCCAACTTCGTCCGCCGGACTCGGAATGGGGCGAGACATTACGAGCGCCCTCCATGTGCCAAAAATAGGCCGCGGGCACAGCTACGCCCAAAAATAAGCACCCGAAGGTCCCGTCCCCAAGTTCGTCCGCTGCAAAAATGCCCAAAAAACGGGTGGGCTATAGCCTTGGGGGGAGGGGCTGGCCAAGTTTGTCTGCCGGACTCGGAATGGGGCGAGACTTTGCAAGCGCACTCCGCGTGCCAAAAATAGGCCGCGGGCACAGCCGCGCCCAAAAATAATCGCCCGAAGGTCCGGTGCCCAAGTTCGTCTGCCGCAAAAATGCCCAAAAAACGGGTGGGCTATAGCCTTGGGGGGAGGGGCTGGGCAAGTTCGTCCGCCGGACTCGGAATGGGGCCAGACCTTGCGAGCACCCTCCGTGTGTCAAAAATAGGCCGCGGGCACAGCCTCACCCAAAAGTAAGCGCCCGAAGGTCCCGTCCCCAAGTTCGTCCGCCGCAAAAATGACCAAAAAACGGGTGGGGTATAGCCTTGGGTAGAGGGGCTGGCCAACTTTGTCCGCCGGACTTGGAATGGGGCGAGACTTTGCGAGCGCCCTCCGTGTGCCAAAAAGAGGCCGCCGGCACAGCCCCGCCCACGAATAAGCCCCCGAAGGTCCCGTCCCCTAGTTCGTCCGCCGCAAAAATGCCCAAAAAACGGGTGGGCTATAGCCTTGGGTGGAGGGGCTGGCCAAGTACGTCCGCCGGGCTCGGAATGGGGCGAGACTTTGCGAGCGCCCTCCGTGTGCCAAATAAAGGCCGTGGGCTCAGCCGTGCCTAAAAATAAGCGCCCGAAGGTCCCGTCCCCAAGTTCGTCCGCCGCAAAAATACCCAAAAAACGGGTGGGCTATAGCCTTGGGGGGAGGGGCTGGCCAAGTTCGTCCGCCGAACTCGGAATGGGGCGAGGCTTTGCGAGCACCCTCCGTGTGCCAAAAAAAGGCCGCGGGCTCAGCCGCGCCCAAAAATAATCGTCCGAAGGTCCCGTCCCCAAGTTCGTCCGCCGCAAAAATGCCCAAAAAACGGGTGGGCTATAGCCTTGGGGGGAGGGGCCGGCCAAGTTCGTCCGCCGGACTCGGAATGGGACGAGACATTGCGAGCGCCCTCCGTGTACGAAAAATAGGCTGCGGACACAGCCGCGCCCAAAAATAAACTCCCGAAGACCCCGTCCCCAAGTTCGTCACCCGCAAAAATGCCAAAAAACGGGTGGGCTATAGCCTTGGGGGGAGGGGCTGGCCAAGTTCCTCCGCCGGACTCGGAATGGGGCGAGACTTTGCGAGCGCCCTCCGTGTGCCAAAAATAGGCCGCGGGCACAGCCGCATCCAAAAATAAAAGCCCGAAGGACCCGTCCCCAAGTTCGTCCGCCGCAAAGATGCCCAAAAAACGGGTGGGCTATAGCCTTGGGGGGAGGGGCTGGCCAAGTTCGTCCGCCGGACTCAGAATGGGGCGAGACTTTGCGAGCACCCTCCGTGTGCCAAAAATAGGCCACGGGCTCAGCCGTGCCTAAAAATAAGCGCCCGAAGGTCCCGTCCCCAAGTTCGTCCGCCGCAAAAATACCCAAAAAACGGGTGGGCTATAGCCTTGGGGGGAGGGGCTGGCCAAGTTCGTCCGCCGAACTCGGAATGGGGCGAGGCTTTGCGAGCGCCCTCCGTGTGCCAAAAAAATGCCGCGGGCTCAGCCGCGCCCAAAAATAATCGTCCGAAGGTCCCGTCCCCAAGTTCGTCCGCCGCAAAAATGCCCAAAAAACGGGTGGGCTATATCCTTGGGGGGAGGGGCCGGCCCAGTTCGTCCGCCGGACTCGGAATGGGACGAGACATTGCGAGCGCCCTCCGTGTATGAAAAATAGGCTGCGGACACAGCCGCGCCCAAAAATAAACTCCCGAAGACCCCGTCCCCAAGTTCGTCACCCGCAAAAATGCCCAAAAAACGGGTGGGCTATAGCCTTGGGGGGAGGGGCTGGCCAAGTTCCTCCGCCGGACTCGGAATGGGGCGAGACTTTGCGAGCGCCCTCCGTGTGCCAAAAATAGGCCGCAGGCACAGCCGCATCCAAAAATAAAAGCCCGGAGGACCCGTCCCCAAGTTCGTCCGCCGCAAAGATGCCCAAAAAACGGGTGGGCTATAGCCTTGGGGGGAGGGGCTGGCCAAGTTCGTCCGCCGGACTCAGAATGGAGCGAGACTTTGCGAGCACCCTCCGTGTGCCAAAAATAGGCCACGGGCTCAGCCGTGCCTAAAAATAAGCGCCCGAAGGTCCCGTCCCCAAGTTCGTCCGCCGCAAAAATACCCAAAAAACGGGTGGGCTATAGCCATGGGGGGAGGGGCTGGCCAAGTTCGTCCGCCGAACTCGGAATGGGGCGAGGCTTTGCGAGCGCCCTCCATGTGCCAAAAAAAGGCCACGGGCTCAGCCGCGCCCAAAAATAATCGTCCGAAGGTCCCGTCCCCAAGTTCGTCCGCTGCAAAAATGCCCAAAAAACGGGTGGGCTATAGCCTTGGGGGGAGCGGCTGGCCAAGTTCGTCCGCCGGACTAGGAATGGGGTGAGACTTTGCGAGTGCCTTTCGTGTGCCAAAAATAGGCCGCGGGCACAGCCGCGCCCAAAAATAAGCGCCCGAAGGTCCCGTCCCCAAGTTCGTCCGCCGCAAAAATGCCCAAAAAACGGGTGGGCTATAGCCTTGGGGGAGGGCTGGCCCACGTCCGCGGACTCGGAATGGGGCGAGACTTTGCGAGGGCCATCCGTGTGCCAAAAATAGCCGCGGGCACAGCCGCGCCCAAAAATAAGCCCCCAAAGGTCCGTCCCCAAGTTCGTCCGCCGCAAAATGCCCAAAAGCGGGTGGGCTATAGCCTTGGGGGAGGGCTGGACAACTTCGTCCGCCGGACTCGGAATGGGGCAAGACTTTGCGAGCGCCCTCCGTGTACCAAAAATAGGCCGCGGGCACAGCCGCGCCCAAAAATAAGCCCCCGAAGATCCCGTCCCCAAGTTCGTCCGCCACAATAATGCCCAAAAAACGGGTGGGCTATAGCCTTGGGGGGAGGGGCAGGCCAACTTCGTCCACCGGACTCGGAATGGGGCGAGACTTTGCGAGCACCCTCCGTGTGCCAAAAATAGGCCACGGGCACAGCCATGCCCAAAAATAAGCTCCCGAAGGTCCCGTCCCCAAGTTCGTCCGCTGCAAAAATGCCCAAAAAACGGGTGGGCTATAGCCTTGGGGGGAGGGGCTGGCCAAGTTCGTCCGCCGGACTCGGAATGGGGCGAGACTTTACGAGGGCCCCCCATGTGCCAAAAATAGACCATGGGCACAGCTGCGTCCAAAAATAAAAGCCCGAGGTCCCATCCCCAAGTTCTTCCGCCGCAAAGATGCCCAAAAAACGGGTGGGCTATAGCCTTGGGGGGAGGGGCTGGCCAAGTTCGTCCGCCGGACTCAGAATGGGGTGAGACTTTGCGAGCACCCTCCGTGTGCCAAAAATAGGCCGCGGGCTCAGCCGTGCCTAAAAATAAGCGCCCGAAGATCCCGTCCCCAAGTTCGTCCGCCGCAAAAATACCCAAAAAACGGGTGGGCTATAGCCTTGGGGGGAGGGGCTGGCCAAGTTCGTCCGCCGGACTCGGAATGGGGCGAGACTTTGCGAGAGCCCTCCGTGTGCCAAAAAAAGGCCACGGACTCAGCCGCACCGTAAAATAAGCGTCCAAAGGTCCCGTCCCCAAGTTCGTCCGCTGCAAAAAAGCCCAAAAAACGGGTGGGCTATAGCCTTGGGGGGAGGGGCTGGCCAAGTTCCTCCGCCGGACTCAGAATGGGGTGAGACTTTGCGAGTGCCCCCCGTGTGCCAAAAATAGCCCGCGGTCACAGCCACGTCCAAAAATAAGCACCCGAAGGTCCCGTCCCCAAGTTCGTCCGCCGCAAAAATGCCCAAAAAACGGGTGGGTTATAGCCTTGGGGGGAGGGGCTAAACAACTTCGTCCGCCGGACTCGGAATGGGCGAGAGTTTGTGTGCGCCCTCCGTGTGCCAAAAATAGGCCGCGGGCACAGCTGCGCACAAAAATAAAAGCCCGAGGTCCCATCCCCAAGTTCATCCGCCGCAAAGATGCCCAAAAAACGGGTGGGCTATAGCCTTGGGGGGAGGGGTTGGCCAAGTTCGTCCGCCGGACTCAGAATGGGGCGAGACTTTGCGAGCACCCTCCGTGTGCCAAAAATAGGCCGCGGGCACAGCCGTACCCAAAAATAAGCGCCCGAAGGTCCCGTCCCCAAGTTCGTCCGCCGCAAAAATGCCCAAAAAACGGGTGGGCTATAGCCTTGGGGTGAGGGGCTGGCCAAGTTCCTCCGCCGGACTCAGAATGGGGCGAGACTTTGCGAGCGCTCCCCGTGTGCTAAAAATAGCCCGCGGTCACAGCCACGCCCAAAAATAAGCGCCCGAAATTCCCGTCCCCAAGTTCGTCCGCCGCAAAAATGCCCAAAAAATGGGTGGGTTATAGCCTTGGGGGGAGGGGCTAAACAACTTCGTCCGCCGGACTCGGAATGGGTGAGACTTTGCGTGCGCCTTCCGTGTGCCAAAAAAAAGCCACGGGCTAAGCCGGGCCCAAAAATAAGCACCCGAAGGTCCCGTCCCCAAGTTCGTCCGCTGCAAAAATGCCCAAAAAACGGGTGGGCTATATCGTTGGGGGGAAGGGCTGGCCAAGTTCGTCCGCCGGGCTCGGAATGGGGCGAGACATTGCGAGCGCCCTCCGTGTGCAAAAAATAGGCCGCGGGCACAGCTACGCCCAAAAATAAGCGACCGAAGGTCCCGTCCCCAAGTTCGTCCGCTGCAAAAATGCCCAAAAAACGGGTGGGCTATAGCCTTGGGGGGAGGGGCTGGCCAAGTTCGTCCGCCGGACTCGGAATGGGGCGAGTCTTTGCGAGCGCCCTCCGTGTGCCAAAAAAAGGCCACAGACTCAGCCGCACCGTAAAATAAGCATCCGAAGGTCCCGTCCCCAAGTTCGTCCGCTGCAAAAAAGCCCAAAAAACGGGTGGGCTATAGCCTTGGGGGGAGGGGCTGGCCAAGTTCCTCCGCCGGACTCAGAATGGGGTGAGACTTTGCGAGCGCCCCCCGTGTGCCAAAAATAGCCCGCGGTCACAACCACGCCCAAAAATAAGCGCCCGAAGGTCCCGTCCCCAAGTTCGTCCGCCGCAAAAATGCCCAAAAAACGGGTGGGTTATAGCCTTGGGGGGAGGGGCTAAACAACTTCGTCCGCCGGACTCGGAATGGGCAAGAGTTTGCGTGCGCCCTCCGTGTGCCAAAAATAGGCCGCGGGCAAAGCTGCATGCAAAAATAAAAGCCCGAGGTCCAATCCCCAAGTTCATCCGCCGCAAAGATGCCCAAAAAACGGGTGGGCTATAGCCTTGGGGGGAGGGGCTGGCCAAGTTCGTCCGCCGGACTCAGAATGGGGCGAGACTTTGCGAGCACCCTCCGTGTGCCAAAAATAGGCCACGGGCACAGCCGTACCCAAAAATAAGCGCCCGAAGGTCCCATCCCCAAGTTCGTCCGCCGCAAAAATGCCCAAAAAACGGGTGGGCTATAGCCTTGGGGTGAGGGGCTGGCCAAGTTCCTCCGCCGGACTCAGAATGGGGCGAGACTTTGCGAGCGCTCCCCGTGTGCTAAAAATAGCCCGCGGTCACAGCCACTCCCAAAAATAAGCACCCGAAATTCCCGTAACCCAAGTTCGTCCGCCGCAAAAATGCCCAAAAAACGGGTGGGTTATAGCCTTGGGGGGAGGGGCTAAACAACTTCGTCCGCCGGACTCAGAATGGGTGAGACTTTGCGTGCGCCTTCCGTGTGCCAAAAAAAGGCCAAGCTGGCCCAAAAATAAGCACCAAGGTCCCGTCCCCAAGTTCGTCCGCTGAAAAAATGCCCAAAAAACGGGTGGGCTATATCGTTGGGGGGAGGGGCTGGCCAAGTTCGTCCGCCGGACTCGGAATGGGGCGAGACATTGCGAGCGCCCTCCGTGTGCAAAAAATAGGCCGTGGGCACAGCTACGCCCAAAAATAAGAGACCGAAGGTCCCGTCCCCAAGTTCGTCCGCTGCAAAAATGCCCAAAAAACGGGTGGGCTATAGCCTTGGGGGGAGGGGCTGGCCAAGTCCGCCGGACTCGGAATGGGGCGAGACTTTGCGTGCGCCCTCCGTGTCCAAAAAAAAGGCCGCGGGCCCAGCTGCGCCTAAAAATAAGCGTCCGAAGGTCCCGTCCCCAAGTTCGTCCGCTGCAAAAAAGCCCAAAAAACGGGTGGGCTATAGCCTTGGGGGGAGGGGCTGGCCAAGTTCGTCCGCCGGACTCGGAATGGGGCAAGACTTTATGAGCGCCCTCCATGTGGGCACAGCCACGCCCAAAAATAAGCCCCCGAAGGTCCCGTCCCCAAGTTCGTCCGCCGCAAAAATGCCCAAAAAACGGGTGGGCTATAGCCTTGGGGGGAGGGGCTGGACAACTTCGTCCGCCGGACTCGGAATGGGGCGAGACTTTGCGAGAGCCCTCCGTGTGCCAAAAATAGGCACAGCCGCGCCCAAAAATAAGCCCCCGAAGATCCCGTCCCCAAGTTCGTCCGCCGCAATAATGCCCAAAAAACGGGTGGGCTATAGCCTTGGGGGGAGGGGCAGGCCAACTTCGTCCACCGGAATCGGAATGGGGCGAGACTTTGCGAGCGCCCTCCGTGTGCCAAAAATAGGCCGCAGGCACAGCCGTGTGCAAAAATAAGCACCCGAAGGTCCCGTCCCTAAGTTCGTTCTCCGCAAAAATGCCCGAAAAACGGGTGGGCTATAGCCTTGGGGGGAGGGGCGGGCCATGTTCGTCCGCCGGACTCGGAATGGGGCGAGACTTTGCGAGAGCCCTCCGTGTACCAAAAATATGCATGGCAAAGCCGCCCAAAATAACCGCCGAAGTTCGTCCGCCGCAAAAATACCCAAAAAACAGGTGGGCTATAGCCTTGGGGGGAGGGGCTGGCCAAGTTCGTCCGCCGGACTCGGAATGGGGCGAGACTTTGCGAGCGCCCTCCGTGTGGCAAAAATAGGCCCCAGGCAAGGTCACATCCAAAAATAAGCACCCGAAGGTCCCGTCCCCAAGTTCGTCCGCCGCAAAAATGCCCAAAAAACGGGTGGGCTATAGCCTTGGGGGGAGGGGCTGGACAACTTCGTCCGCCGGACTCAGAATGGGGCAAGACTTTGCGAGCGCCCTCCGTGTGCCAAAAATAGGCCGCGGGTACAGCCGCGCCCAAAAATAAGCCCCCGAAGATCCCGTCCCCAAGTTCGTCCGCCGCAATAATGCCCAAAAAACGGGTGGGCTATAGCCTTGGGGGGAGGGGCAGGCCAACTTCGTCCACCGGACTCGGAATGGGGCGAGACTTTGCGAGCGCCCTCCGTGTGCCAAAAATAGGCCGTGAGCAAAGCCGCGCCCAAAAATAACCGCCCGAAGGTCCCGTCCCCAAGCTCGTCCGCCGCAAAAATACCCAAAAAACAGGTGGGCTATAGCCTTGGGGGGAGGGGCTGGCCAAGTTCGTCCGCCGGACTCGGAATGGGGCGAGACTTTGCGAGCGCCCTCCTTGTGGCAAAAATAGGCCCCAGGCAAGGCCACATCCAAAAATAAGCACCCGAAGGTCCCGTCCCCATGTTCGTCCGCCGCAAAAATGCCCAAAAAACGGGTGGGCTATAGCCTTGGGGGGAGGGGCTGGCCAACTTCGTCCGCCGGACTCGGAATGGGGCGAGACTTTGCGAGCGCCCTCCGTGTGCCAAAAAAAGGCAGCGGGCACAGCCGCGCCCAAAAATAAGACCCCGAAGGTCCCGTCCCCAAGTTCGTCCGCCGCAAAAATGCCCAAAAAACGGGTGGGCTATAGCCTTGGGGGGAGGGGCTGGCCAACTTCGTCCGCCGGACTCAGAATGGGGAGAGACTTTGCGAGCGCCCTCCGTGTGCCAAAAAAAGGCAGCGGGCACAGCCGTGCCCAAAAATAAGACCCCGAAGGTCCCGTCCCCAAGTTCGTCCGCCGCAAAAATGCCCAAAAAACGGGTGGGCTATAGCCTTGGGGGGAGGGGCTGGCCAACTTCGTCCGCCGGACTCGGAATGGGGCGAGACTTTGCGAGCGCCCTCCGTGTGCCAAAAAAAGGCCGCGGGCACAGCCGCGCCCAAAAATAAGACCCCGAAGGTCCCATCCCCAAGTTCGTCCGCCACAAAAATGCCCAAAAAACGGGTGGGCTATAGCCTTGGGGGGAGGGGCTGGCCAACTTCGTCCGCCGGACTCGGAATGGGGCGAGACTATACGAGCGCCCTCCGTGTGCCAAAAATACGCTGCGGGCACAGCCGCGCCCTAAAATAAGCCCCCAAAGGTCCCGTCCCCAAGTTCGTCCGCCACAAAAATGCCCAAAAAACGGGTGGGCTATAGCCTTGGGGGGAGCGGCTGGCCAACTTCGTCCGCCGAACTCGGAATGAGGTGAGACTTTTCGAGCGCCCTCCGTGTACCAAAAATAGGCCGAGGGCACAGCCACGCCCAAAAATAAGCCCCCGAAGGTCCCGTCCCCAAGTTCGTCCGCCGCATAAAAATGCCCAAAAGCGGGTGGGCTATAGCCTTGTGGGGAGGGCTGGCCAACCGTCCGCGGACTCGGAATGGGGCGAGACTGCGAGCACCCTCCGTGTGCAAAAAAAAACCCAGCAGCGCCCAAAAATAAGACCCCGAAGGTCCCGTCCCCAAGTTCGTCCGCCGCAAAAATGCCCAAAAGCGGGTGGGCTATAGCGTTGGGGAGGGCTGGCCCGCAAATCCGCCGGACTCGGAATGGGGCGAGACTTTGCGAGCGCCCTCCGTGTGCCAAAAATAGGCCGCGGGCACAAGGGCGGCCAAAAGTAAGCCCTCGAAGGTCCCGACCACAAGTTCGTCCGCCGCCAAAAAGCCCAAAAAACGGGTGGGCTATAGCCTTGGGGGGAGGGGCTGGCCCACTTCGTCCGCCGGACTCGGAATGGGGCGAGACTATACGAGCGCCCTCCGTGTGCCAAAAATAGGCCACGGGCACAGCTGCACACAAAAATAAGCCCCCAAAGGTCCCGTCCCCAAGTTCGTCCGCCGCAAAAATGCCCAAAAAACGGGTGGGCTATAGCCTTGGGGGGAGGGGCTGGCCAACTACGACCGCCGGACACGGAATGGGGCGAGACTTTGCGACCGCCCACCGTGTGCCAAAAAAAGTCAGCGGGCACAGCCGCACCCAAAAAAAAGCCCCCGAAGGTCCCGTCCCCAACTTCGCCCGCCGCAAAAATGCCCAATAAACGGGTGGGCTATAGCCTTGTGGGGAGGGGCTGGCCAACTTCGTCCGCCGGACGCAGAATGGGGCGAGACTTTGCAGCGCCCTCCGTGTGTGAGCCGCGGGCACAGCCGCGCCCAAAAATAAGACCCCGAAGGTCCCGTCCCCAAGTTCGTCCGCCGCAAAAATGCCCAAAAAACGGGTGGGCTATAGCCTTCGGGGGAGGGGCTGGCCAACTTCGTCCGCCGGACTCGGAATGGGGCGAGACTTTGCGAGCGGCCTCCGTGTGCCAAAAATAGGCCGCGGGGACAGCTTTTCCCAAAAATAAGCCCCCGAAGGTCCCGTCCCCAAGTTCGTCCGCCGCAAAAATGCCCAAAAAACGGGTGGGCTATAGCCTTGGGGGGAGGGATTGGCCAACTTCGTCCGCCGGACTCGGAATGGGGCGAGACTTTGCGAGCGTCCTCCGTGTGCCAAAAATAGGCCGCGCCCACAGCCGCGCCCAAAAATAAGCCCCCGAAGGTCCCGTCCCAAAGTTCGTCCGCCGCAAAAATGCCCAAAAAACGGGTGGGCTATAGCCTTGGGAGGGCTGGCCAATCGTCCGCCGGGCTCAGAATGGGGCGAATTTGCGAGCACCCTCCGTGTGCCAAAAATAGTCAGCACAGCCCAAAAATAAGCCCCGAAGGTCCCGTCCCCAAGTTCGTCCGCCGCAAAAATGAACAAAAAACGGGTGGGCTATAGCCTTGGGGGGAGGGGCTGGCCAACCGTCCGCGGACTCGGAATGGGGCGAGGCGTTGCGGCGCCCTCCGTGTGCCAAAAATAGGCCACGGCACAGCCGCGCCCAAAAATAAGCCCCGAAGGTCCCGTCCCCAAGTTCGTCCGCCGCAAAAATGCCCAAAAGCGGGTGGGCTATAGCCTTGGGGAAGGAGCTGGCCCACTTCGTCCGCGGACTCGGAATGGGGCGAGACTTTGCGGCGTCCTCCGTGTGCCAAAAAATAGGCCGCGGCACAGCCGCCCCAAAAATAAGTCCCGAAGGTCCCGTCCCCAAGTTCGTCCGCCGCAAAAATGCCCAGCGGGTGGGCTATAGCCTTGGGGGAGGGCTGGCCAACAAATCCGCCGGACTCGGAATGGGGCGAGACTGCGGCGGCCTCCGTGTGCCAAAAATAGGCGCGGGGACAGCTTTGCCCAAAAATAAGCCCCTGAAGGTCCCGTCCCCAAGTTCGTCCGCCGCAAAATGCCCAAAAAGCGGGTGGGCTATAGCCTTGGGGAGGGACTGGCCAACTCGTCCGCGGACTCGGAATGGGGCGAGACTATGCGAGCATCCTCCGTGTGCCAAAAATAGGCCTTGGCAAGCCGTCCCCAAAATAAGTCCCGAAGGTCCCGTCCCCAAGTTCATCCGCCGCAAAAATGCCCAAAAGCGGGTGGGCTATAGCCTTGGGGGAGGGATAGGCCAACTTCGTCCGCCGGACTCGGAATGGGGCGAGACTTTGTGAGCGTCCTCCGTGTGCCAAAAATAGGCCGCGGGCACAGCCGCCCCCAAACATAAGTCCCCGAAGGTCCCGTCCCCAAGTTCATCCGCCGCAAAAATGCCCAAAAAACGGGTGGGCTATAGCCTTGGGGGAGGGCTGGCCCATCCGCGGACTCGGAATGGGGCGAGACTTTGCGGCGGTCTCCGTGTGCCAAAAAATGAGCAAAGCCGCCCCCAAAAATAAGCCCCCGAAGGTCCCGTCCCCAAGTTCGTCCGCCGCAAAAATGCCCAAAAAACGGGTGGGCTATAGCCTTGGGGGGACGCGCTGGCCAACTTCGTCCGCCGGACTCAGAATGGGGCGCGAATTTGCGAGCACCCTCCGTGTGCCAAAAATAGTCCGCGGGCACAGCCGCGCCCAAAAATAAGCCCCCGAAGGTCCCGTCCCCAAGTTCGTCCGCCGCAAAAATGAACAAAAAATGGGTGGGCTATAGCCTTGGGGGGAGGGGCTGGCCCCAAATCCGCCCGGACTCGGAATGGCACGAGAAATTGCGAGAGTCCTCCGTGTGCCAAAAAATAGGCCGCGGGCACAGCCGCCCCCAAAAATAATTCCCCAAAGGTCCCGTCCCAAGTTTCGTAAAAATGCCCAAAAGCGGGTGGGCTATAGCCTTGGGGAGGGCTGGCCAATCCGCCGGACTCGGAATGGGGCGAGACTTTGCGGCGGCCTCCGTGTGCCAAAAATAGGCCGCGGGGACAGCTTTGCCCAAAAATAAGCCCCTGAAGGTCCCGTCCCCAAGTTCGTCCGCCGCAAAAATGCCCAAAAAACGGGTGGGCTATAGCCTTGGGGAGGGACTGGCCAACTCGTCCGCCGGACTCGGAATGGGCGAGACTTTGCGAGCATCCTCCGTGTGCCAAAAATAGGCGCGGGCAAAGCCGCCCCAAAATAAGTCCCGAAGGTCCCGTCCCGAGTTCATCCGCCGCAAAAATGCCCAAAAGCGGGTGGGCTATAGCCTTGGGGAGGGCTGGCCAACCGTCTGCCGGACTCGGAATGGGCGAGACTGGCGGCCTCCGTGTGCCAAAAATAGGCCGCGGGCAAAGCCGCGCCCAGAAATAAGCCACCGAAGGTCCCGTCCCCAAGTTCGTCCGCCGCAAAAATGCCCAAAAAACGGGTGGGCTATAGCCTTGGGGGGACGCGCTGGCCAACTTCGTCCGCCGGACTCAGAATGGGGCGCGAATTTGCGAGCACCCTCCGTGTGCCAAAAATAGTCCGCGGGCACAGCCGCGCCCAAAAATAAGCCCCCGAAGGTCCCGTCCCCAAGTTCGTCCGCCGCAAAAATGAACAAAAAACGGGTGGGCTATAGCCTTGGGGGGAGGGGCTGGCCAACTTCGTCCGCCGGACTCGGAATGGGGCGAGACGTTGCGAGCGCCCTCCGTGTGCCAAAAAGGCCGCAGGCTCAGCCGCGCCCAAAAATAAGCGAAGGTCCCGTCCCAAGTTCGTCAGCCGCAAAAATACCCAAAAAAGCGGGTGGGCTATAGCCTTGGGGGAGGGCTGGCCAACAAATCCGCGGACTCGGAATGAGGTGAGACTTTGTGAGGCGGCCTCCGTGTACCAAAAATATGCAGCAGGACAGCTTTGCCCAAAAATAGGCCCCGAGGTCCGTCCCCAAGTTCGTCCGCCATAAAAATGCCCAAAAAACGGGTGGGCTATAGCCTTGGGGGGAGGGCCTGGCCAACTTCGTCCGCCGGATACGGAATGGGGCGAGACTTTGGGAGCACCCTCCATGTACCAAAAATAGGCCGTGGGCACCGCCGCGCATAAAAATAAGCCCCCGAAGGTCCCGTCCCCAAGTTCGTTTGCCGCAAAAATGCCCAAAAAACGGGTGGTCTATAGCCTTGGGGAGGGCTGTCGTCCGCGGACTCGGAATGGGGCGAGACTTTGCGAGTGGCCTCCGTGTGCCAAAAATAGGCCGTGAGCACAGCTGCGCCCAAAAATAAGCCCCCGAAGGTCCCGTCCCCAAATTCGTCCGCCGCAAAAATACCCAAAAAACGGGTGGGCTATAGCCTTGGGGGGAGGGGCTGGCCAACTTCGTCCGCCGGACTCAGAATGGGGCGCGAATTTGCGAGCACCCTCCGTGTGCCAAAAATAGTCCTTGAGCGCGCCCAAAAATAAGCCCCGAAGGTCCGTCCCCAAGTTCGTCCCGCAAAAATGCCCAAAAGCGGGTGGGCTATAGCCTTGGGGGCGCTGGCCAACCGTCCGCGGACTCGAGAATGGGGCGCAATTTGCGAGCACCCTCCGTGTGCCAAAAATAGTCGCGGGCACAGCCGCGCCCAAAAATAAGCCCCGAAGGTCCGTCCCCAAGTTCGTCCGCCCATAAAAATGAACAAAAAATGGGTGGGCTATAGCCTTGGGGAGGGCTGGCCAACTCGTCCTCGGACTCGGAATGGGCGAGGCGTTGCAGCGCCCTCCGTGTGCCAAAAAAAGGCGAGCTCAGCCGTGCCCAAAAAATAAGCCCCGAAGGTCCGTCCCCAAGTTCGTCAGCCAAAAATGCCCAAAAGCGGGTGGGCTATAGCCTTGGGGAGGGCTGGCCCAAATCCGCCGCTTTCGGAATGGGGCGGAGACTGCGAGCGGCCTCCGTGTAACAAAAATAGGCCGCGGGCACAGCCGCGCCCAAAAATAAGCCCCCGAAGGTCCCGTCCCCAAGTTCGTCCGCGGCAAAAATGAACAAAAAATGGGTGGGCTATAGCCTTGGGGGGAGGGGCTGGCCAACTTCGTCCTCCGGACTCGGAATGGGGCGAGACGTTGCGAGCGCCCTCCGTGTGCCAAAAAAAGGCCGCGGGCTCAGCCGTGCCCAAAAATAAGCCCCCGAAGGTCCCGTCCCCAAGTTCGTCAGCCGCAAAAATGCCCAAAAAACGGGTGGGCTATATCCTTGGGGGAGGGCTGGCCAACCGTCCGCGGACTCGGAATGGGGCGAGACTTTGCGGCGGCCTCCGTGTGCCAAAAAACGCGCAAAAATAAAGCCCCGAGGTCCCGTACCCAAGTTCGACCGCCGCAAAAATGCCCAAGCGGGTGGGCTATAGCCTTGGGGAGGGGCTGGCCCAATCCGCGGACTCGGAATGGGGCGAGACCCTCCGTGTGCCAAAAATCATGCGCAAAAATAAGCCCCGAAGGTCCCGTCCCCAAGTTCGTCTGCCGCAAAATGAACCAAAAGCGGGTGGGCTATAGCAGGGGAGGGGCTGGCCAATCCGTCCGCGGACTCGGAATGGGGCGAGACTTTGCGGCGCCCTCCGTGTGCCAAAAAATAGGCCCAGGCCAGCCCAAAAATAAGCCCGAGGTCCCGTCCCCAAGTTCGTCAGCCGCAAAAATGCCCAAAAAAGCGGGTGGGCTATAGCCTTAGGGAGGGCTGGCCAACCCCGCGGACTCGGAATGGGGTGAGACTTGTGGCGGCCTCCGTGTGCCAAAAAATAGGCCGTGGGCACCGCTGCGCGCATAAAAATAAGCCCCGAAGGTCCGTCCCCAAGTTCGTCTGCCGCAAAAATGCCCAGCGGGTGGTCTATAGCCTTGGGGAGGGCTGGCCAACCGTCCGCGGACTCGGAATGGGCGAGACTGCGGCGGCTCCGTCCGTGTGCCAAAAATAGGCAGGCACAGCGCAAAATAAGCCCGAAGGTCCCGTCCCCAAGTTCGTCCGCCGCATAAAAATGCCCAAAAGCGGGTGGGCTATAGCCTTGGGGGAGGGCTGGCCAACCGTCCGCCGGACTCAGAATGGGGCGCGAATTTAGAGAACCCTCTGTGTGCCAAAACTAGTCCAGCGGGCACAGCCGCACCCAAAAATAAGCCCCGAAGGTCCGTCCCCAAGTTCGTCCGCCCAAAAATGAACAAAAAGCGGGTGGGCTATAGCCTTGGGGAGGGCTGGCCAACCAAATCCGCGGACTCGGAATGTGGCGAGACTTTGCGAGTGCCCTCTGTGTACCAAAAATAGGCCTTGGCTCAGCGCGCAAAAATAAGCCCCGTAGGTCCCGTCCCAAAGTTCGTCCGCCGTAAAAATGCCCAAAAAAGCGGGTTGGCAAGAGCCTTGGGAGGAGGGCTGGCAACAATCCGTCCGGACTCGGAATGGGGTGAGACTTTGCGGCGCCCTCCGTGTGCCAAAAATAAGCTGCGGGCACAGCGCGCCCAAAAATAAGCCCCGAAGGTCCCGTCCCCAAGTTCGTCAGCCGCAAAAATGCCCAAAAGCGGGTGGGCTATAGCCTTGGGGAGGGGCTGGCCAACCGTCCGCGGACTCGGAATGGGGTGAGACTTTGCGAAGCGGCCTCCGTGTGCCAAAAATAGGCCCGCGGGGACAGCTTTGCCCAAAAATAAGCCCCGAAGGTCCGTCCCCAAGTTCGTCCGCCCAAAAATGCCCAGCGGGTGGGCTATAGCCTTGGGGGAGGGCCTGGCCAACTAAATCCGCGGATACGGAATGGGGCGAGACTTTGTGAGCGCCCTCTGTGTACCAAAAATAGGCCGTAGGCACCGCCGTGCATAAAAATAAGCCCCGAAGGTCCACGTCCCCAAGTTCGTCTGCAAAAATGCCCAAGCGGGTGGTCTATAGCCTTGGGGGAGGGCTGGCCAACCGTCCGCCGGACTCGGAATGGGGCGAGACTTTGCAGTGGCCTCCGTGTGCCAAAAATAGGCGCGGGCACAGCGCGCCCAAAAATAAGCCCCGAGGTCCGTCCCCAAGTTCGTCCGCCGCAAAAATGCCCAAGCGGGTGGGCTATAGCCTTGGGGAGGGCTGGCCAACCGTCCGCCGGACTCAGAATGGGGCGCGTATTTGCTTGCACCCTCCGTGTGCCAAAACTTGTCGGGGGGCTCTGCGTGGACCAAAAATACGCCCCGAAGGTCCCGTCCCAAAGTTCGTCCGCCGCAAAAATGCCCAAAAAACGGGTTGGCAATAGCCTTGGGCGAAGGGCTGGCAATCCGCGGACTCGGAATGGGCGAGACTTTGCAGAACGCCCTCCGTGTGCCAAAAATAGGCTGCGGGCACAGCCGCGCCCAAAATAAGCCCCGAAGGTCCGTCCCCAAGTTCGTCCGTCGAAAATGCCCAAAAGCGGGTGGGCTATAGCCTTGGGGAGGGCTGGCCAACTTCGTCGCGGACTCAGAATGGTAGCGAATTTGCGAGCACCCTCCGTGTGCCAACACTAGTCCGCGGGCTCAGCCGCGACCAATAATAAGCCCCCGTAGGTCCGTTCCCTAAGTTCGTTCGACGGAAAAAGGCCCAAAACACGGGTTGGCAAGAGCCTTGGGAGGAGGGGCTGGCCAACAAATCCGCGGACTCGGAATGGGGCGAGACTTTGCGAGCGCCCTCTGTGTGCCAAAAATAAGCTGCGGGCATAGCCGCGCCCAAAAATAAGCCCCCGAAGGTCCCGTCCCCAAGTTCGTCCACCGCAAAAATGCCCAAAAAACGGGTGGGCTATAGCCTTGGTGGGAGGGCCTGCCCCGCCAACAAATCCGCCGGATAAGGAATGTGGCGAGACTTTGTGAGCGCCCTCCGTGTACCAAAAATAGGCCGTGGGCACCGCTACGCATAAAAATAAGCCCCCGAAGGTCCCGTCCCCAAGTTCGTCTGCCGCAAAAATGCCAAAAAAACGGGTGGTCTATAGCCTTGGGGGGAGGGGCTGGCCAACAAATCCGCGGACTCGGAATGGGGTGAGACTTTGCAGTGGCCTCCGTGTGCCAAAAATAGGCCTTAAAAATAAGCCCCGAAGGTCCCGTCCCCAAGTTCGTCCGCAAAAATGCCCAAAAAGCGGGTGGGCTATAGCCTTGGGGGAGGGCTGGCCAACCGTCCGCGGACTCAGAATGGGCGCGAATTTGCGATCACCCTCCGTGTGCCAAAACTAGTCCGCGGGCTCAGCCGCGCCCAAAAATAAGCCCCCGAAGGTCCCGTCCCAAAGTACGACCCCCGAAAAAATGCCCAAAAGCGGGTTGGCAAGAGCCTTGGGAGGAGGGGCTGGCCACAAATCCGCGGACTCGGAATGGGGCGAGACTTTGCGAGCGCCCTCCGTGTGCCAAAAATAAGCTGCGGGCACAGCCGCGCCCAAAAATAAGCCCCCGAAGGCCCCGTCCCCAAGTAAGTCAGCCGCAAAAATGCCCAAAAAACGGGTGGGCTATAGCCTTGGGGAGGGCTGGCCAACGTCCTCCGGACTCGGAATGGGGTGAGACTTTGTGAGCGGCCTCCGTGTGCCAAAAATAGGCCAAGGGGACAGCTTTGCCAAAAAATAAGCCCCCGAAGGTCCCGTCCCCAAGTTCCTCCGCCGCAAAAATGCCAAAAAAACGGGTGGGCTATAGCCTTGGGGGGAGGGGCTGGCCAACAAATCCGCGGATACGGAATGGGGCGAGACTTTGTGAGCGCCCTCTGTGTACCAAAAATAGGCCGTGGGCACCGCCGCGCATAAAAATAAGCCCCCGAAGGTCCCGTCCCCAAGTTCGTCTCCCGCAAAAATGCCCAAAAAACGGGTGGTCTATAGCCTTGGGGAGGGCTGGCCAACCGTCCGCGGACTCGGAATCGGGCGAGACTTTGCGAGTGGCCTCCTTGTCCCAAAAATAGGCCGCGGGCACAGCCGCGCACAAAAATAAGCCCCCGAAGGTCCCGTCCCCAAGTTCGTCCGCCGCAAAAATGCCCAAAAAACGGGTGGGCTATAGCCTTGGGGGGAGGGGCTGGCCAACCGTCCGCGGACTCAGAATGGGGCGCAGTGCGAGCACCCTCCGTGTGCCAAAACTAGTCCAGCGGGCACAGCCGCGCCAAAAATAACCCCGAAGGTCCCGTCCCCAAGTTCGTCCGCAAAAATGCCCAAAACTTCGGGTGGGCTATAGCCTTAGGCGGAGGGGCTGTAGCAAATCCGCGGACTCGGAATGGGCGAGACTGCGACGCCCTCCGTGCACCAAAAATAGGCTGCGGGCACAGCCGCGCCCAAATAAACCCCGAGGTCCGTCCCCAAGTTCGTCCGTCGCAAAAATGCCCAAAGCGGGTGGGCTATAGCCTTGGGGAGGGCTGGACAACTTCGTCCCGGACTCGGAATGGGCGAGACTTTGTGGCGACCTCCGTGTGCCAAAAATGAGCCACGGGCACAGCCTTGCCCAAAAATACGCCCCGAAGTCACGTCCCCAAGTTCGTCCCCATAAAAATGCCCAAGCGGGTGGGCTATAGCCTTAGGGAGGGCTGGGCAACTAAATCCGCGGAATCGGAATGGGGCGAGACTGCGGCGCCCTCCGTGTGCCAAAAATTGGCAGCGGGCACATAAGCACCAAAAAATAGGCCCCCGAAGGTCCCGTCCCAAAGTTCGTCGTACGCAAAAATGCCCAAAAAACGGTTGGGCTATAGCCTTGGGGGAGGGCTGGGCAACGTCCGCGGAATCGGAATGGGCGAGACTGAGCACCCTCCGTGTGCAAAAATTGGGCACAGCGCGCAAAAATAAGCCCCGAAGGTCCCGTCCCCAAGTTTGTCCGTGCAAAAATGCCCAAAAGCGGGTGGGCTATAGCCTTGGGGAGGGCTGGGCAACTTCGTCCGCGGACTCGGAATGGGGCGAGACTTTGCGGCGGCCTCCGGTCGCCAAAAATGGCACAGCCTTGCCCAAAAATAAGCCCCGAAGATCCCGTCCCCAAGTTCGTCCGCAAAAATGCCCAAAAGCGGGTGGGCTATAGCCTTGGGGAGGGCGGCCGACCGTCCGCGGACTCGGAATGGGCGAGACTTTGTGGCGGCCTCCGTGTGCCAGAAATAGGCCACGGGCACAGCCTTGCCCAAAAATAAGCCCCCAAAGGTCACGTCCCCAAGTTCGTCCCCATAAAATGCCCAAAAGCGGGTGGGCTATAGCCTTGGGGGAGGGCTGGGCAACTTCGTCCGCGAATCGGAATGGGAGAGAGGCGTTGCAAGCGCACTCCGTGTGCCAAAAATAGGCGTGGGAACAGCTGTGCCTAAAAATAAGCCCCGAAGGTCCGTCCCCAACCGTCCGCGCAAAAATACCCAAAACGGGTGGGCTATAGCCTTGGGGAGGGCTGGCCAACTTTGTCCGCGGACTCGGAATGAGGCGAGACTTTGGGCGCCGTCCGTGTGCCAAAAATAGGCAGCGGCACAGCGCGTCAAAAGCCCCGAAGGTCCCGTCCCCAAGTTCGTCCGCCGCAAAAATGCCCAAAAAAGCGGGTGGGCTATAGCATTGGGGAGGGCTGGCCAGCAAATCCGCGGACTCGGAATGGGGCGTGAATTGTTGAGTGCCCTCTGTGTGCCAAAAATAGGCCACGGGCATAGCCGTGCCTAAAAATAAGCCCCGAAGGTCCCGTCCCCAAGTTCGTCCGCAAAAATGAACAAAAGCGGGTGGGCTATAGCCTTGGGGAGGGCAGGCAGCAATCCGCGGACTCGCAATGGGGTGAGACTTTGCGGCGCCATCCGTAATGCTAAAAATAGGCCGTGGTCACAGCCGCACCCAAAAAAACCCCGACGTCCGTCCCCAAGTTCGTCCCCCAAAAATACCCAAAACACGGGTGGGCTATAGCCTTGGGGGAGGGCTGGGCAAATCCGCGGACTCGGAATGGGCGAGACTTTGCGAGCACCGTCCGTGTGCCAAAAATAAGCGGCACCACCGCACCCAAAAAAGCCCCGAAGGTCCGTCCCCAAGTTCGTCCGCGCAAAAGCCCAAAAGCGGGTGGGCTATAGCATTGGTGGGAGGGCTGGCCAACCGTCCGCGGACTCGGAATGGGGCGCGAATTTGCGAGCGCCCTCCGTGTGCCAAAAATAGGCAACTGGCACAGCCGCGCCCAAAAATAGGACCCCGAAGGTCCCGTCCCCAAGTTCGTCCTCCGCAAAAATGGACAAAAAACGGGTGGGCTATAGCCTTGGGGAGGAGGCTGGCCCGTCCCGGACTCGGAATGGGGCGAGACTTTGCGGCGCCATCCGTGTGCCAAAAATTGGGCACCGCCGCACCCAAAAAAACACCCCGAAGGTGCCGTCCCCAAGTTCGTCCGCCAAAAATGCCCAAAACACGGGTGGGCTATAGCCTTGGCGGAGGGTTGGCCACTAAATCCGCCGGACTCGGAATGGGGCGAGACTTTGCGAACGCCCTCCGTGTGCCAAAAATAGGCTGCGGGCACAGCCGCGCCCAAAAATAAGCCCCGAAGGTCCGTCCCCAAGTTTGTCCGTGCAAAAATGCCCAAAAGCAGGTGGGCTATAGCCTTGGGGAGGGCTGGGCAACTTCGTCCGCCGGACTCGGAATGGGGCGAGACTTTGCGGCGGCCTCGGTCGCCAAAAATAGGCACAGCCTTGCCCAAAAATAAGCCCCGAAGATCCCGTCCCCAAGTTCGTCATAAAAATGCCCAAAAAGCGGGTGGGCTATAGCCTTGGGGGAGGGCCGGCCGACAAATCCGCGGACTCGGAATGGGCGAGACTTTGTGGCGGCCTCCGTGTGCCAGAAATAGGCCGCGGGCACAGCCTAAAAATAAGCCCCGAAGGTCCCGTCCCCAAGTTCGTCCGTCGCAAAAATGCCCAAAAGCGGGTGGGCTATAGCCTTGGGGAGGGCTGGGTAACCGCCCGGACTCGGAATGGGGCGAGACTTTGCGAGTGGCCTCCGTGTGCCAGAAATAGGCCACGGGCACAGCCTTGCCCAAAAATAAGCCCCCAAAGGTCACGTCCCCAAGTTCGTCCCACAAAAAAAAAGCGGGTGGGCTATAGCAGGGGAGGGCTGGGCAACCGTCCGCGGAATCGGAATGGGAAGAGGCGTTGCAAGCGCACTCCGTGTGCCAAAAATAGGCAGTGGGAACAGCTGTGCCTAAAAATAAGCCCCCGAAGGTCCCGTCCCCACCTACGTCCGCCCCAAAAATCCCCAATAAACGGGTGGGCTATAGCCTTGGGGGGAGGGTCTGGCCACCTTTGTCCGCCGGACTCGGAATGGGGCGAGACTTTGCGAGCACCGTCCGTGTGCCAAAAATAAGCCGCGGCACAACCGTGCCCAAAAAAAAGCCCCCGAAGGTCCCGTCCCCAAGTTCGTCCGCCGCAAAAAATCACAAAAAACGGGTGGTCAATAGCATTGGTTGGAGGGCTGGCCAACAAATCCCGCGGACTCGGAATGGGGCGCGAATTTGCGAGCGCCCTCAGTGTGCCAAAAATAGCCCACGGGCACAGCCGCGTCCAAAAATAAGCCCCCGAAGGTCCCGTCCCCAAGTTCGTCCGCCGCAAAAATGGACAGAAAGCGAGGGGGCAATAGCAGGCGTGAGAGGGGTTGGCCAACTTAGGCCGCCGGACTCGGAATGGGGCGAGAGTTTGCGAGCACCCTCCGTGTGCAAAAAATAAGCAGCGGGCACAGCCGCACCGAAAAAAAAACCCCGAAGGTCCCGTCCCCAAGTTCGTCCGCCGCAAAAATGCCCAAAACACGGGTGGGCTATAGCCTTGGGGCGGAGGGCTGGCCAAATCCGCCGGACTCGGAATGGGGCGAGACTTTGCGAACGCCCTCCGTGTGCCAAAAATAGGCTACGGGCACAGCCGCGCCCAAAAATAAGTCCCCGAAGGTCCCGTCCCCAAGTTCGTCCGTCGCAAAAATGCCCGAAAAACGGGTGGGCTATAGCCTTGGGGGGAGGGGCTGGGCAACTTCGTCCGCCGGAATCGGAATGGGGCGAGACTTTACGAGCGCCCTCCGTGTGCAAAAATTGGCCGCGGGCACAGCCGCGCCCAAAAATAAGCCCCCGAAGGTCCCGTCCCCAAGTTCGTCCGTCGCAAAAATGCCCAAAAGCGGGTGGGCTATAGCCTTGGGGAGGGCTGGGCAACTTCGGCCGCGGACTCGGAATGGGGCGAGACTTTCTGGCGGCCTCCGGTTTCCAAAAATAGGCCGCGGGCACAGCCGTGCCCAAAAATAAGCCCCCGAAGATCCCGTCCCCAAGTTCGTCCGCAAAAATGCCCAAAAAACGGGTGGGCTATAGACTTGGGGAGGGCGGCCAACAATCCGCGGACTCGGAATGGGCGTGACTTTGGGAGCGGCCTCCGTTTGCCAAAAATAGGCCACGGGCACAGCCTAGCCCAAACATAAGCCCCCGAAGGTCACGTCCCCAAGTTCGTCCCCCGCAAAAATGCCCAAAAAACGGGTGGGCTATAGCCTCTAGGGGAGGGCTGGCCCAAATCCGCGGACTCGGAATGGGGCGAGATTTTGCGAGCGCCCTCCGTGTGCCAAAAATAGGCCGCTGGCACAGTTGTGCCCAAAAAGAAGCCCCCGAAGGTCCCGTCCCCAAGTTCGTCTGCCGCAAAAATGCCCAAAAGCGGGTGGGCTATAGCCTTGGGGAGGGCTGGCCCACTTCGTCCGCCGGACTCGGAATGGAGCGAGACTTTGCGAGCACCCTCTGTGTGCCAAAAATAGGATGCGGGCACAGCCGCGCCCAAACATAAGCCCCGAAGGTCCCGTCCCCAAGTTCGTCCGCCGCAAAAATGCCCAAAAAACGGGTGGGCTATAGCCTTGGGGGGAGGGGCTGGCCAACTGCGTCCGCCGGAGACGGAAGGGGGCGTGAGTTGGCGAGCGCCCTCCGTGTGCCAAAAATAGGCCACGGGCACAGCCTTGCCCAAAAATAAGCCGCCGAAGGTCCCGTCCCCAAGTTCGTCCGCCGCAAAAATGAACAAAAAACGGGTGGGCTATAGCCTTGGGGGGAGGGGCTGGCCAACTTCGTCCGCCGGACTCGGAATGGGAAGAGACTTGGTGAGCGCCCTCCGTGTGCCAAAAATATGAGCACCCAAAAATAAGCCCCGAAGGTCCCGTCCCCAAGTTCGTCCGCCGCAAAATGGCCAAAAGCGGGTGGGCTATAGCCATGGGGAGGGCTGGCCACTTCGTCCGCCTAACTCGAAATGGGGTGAGACTTTGCGGCGCCCTCCGTGTGCCAAAAATAGGCCCGGGCACAGCGCCAAAAATAAGCCCCGAAGGTCCCGTCCCCAAGTTCGTCCGCAAAATGCCCAAAAGCGGGTGGGCTATAGCCTTGGGGAGGGTAGCCAACAAATCCGCGGACTCGGAATGGGCGAGACTTTTGCGAGCGCCCTCCGTGTCCCAAAAATAGGCCGCGGTCACATGCGCGCCCAAAAATAAGCCCCCGAAGGTCCCGTCCCCAAGTTCGTCCGCCGCAAAAATGGCCAAACAACGGGTGGGCTATAGCCTGGGGGGGAGGGGCGGGCCCACTGCGTCCGCGGACTCGGAATGAGGCGAAACTTTGCGGCGCCCTCCGTGTGCCAAAAATAGGCTTTGGACACAGCCGCTCCCAAAAATAAGCCCACGAAGGTACCGTCCCCAAGTTCGTCCACCGCAAAAATGCCCAAACAACTGGTGGGCTATAGCCTCGGGGGGAGGAGCTGGCCAACTTTGTCCGCGGACTCGGAATGGGGCAAGACTTAGCGGCGCTCTCCGTGTGCCAAAAATAGGCCACAGGCACAGCGCGCCAAAAAAATAAGCCCCTGAAGGTCGCGTCCCCAAGTTCGTCCGCAAAAATGCCTAGAAAAGCGGGTGGGCTATAGCCTTGGGGAGGGCTGGCCCTTCCGCGGACTCGGAATGGGCGAGACTGCAACGCCCTTCGTGTGCCAAAAATAGGCTCTGGGCTCAGCCCAAAAATAAGCCCGAAGGTCCCGTCCCCTAGTTCGTCCGCCCAAAAATGCCCAAAAGCGGGTGGGCTATAGCCTTGGGGAAGGGCTGGCCCAAATCCGCCGGGCTCGGAATGGGGCGAGACTTTACGAGTGCCCTCCAGTGCCAAAAACAGTCGCGGGCACAGCCGCAAAAATAAGCTCCCGAAGGTCCCGTCCCCAAGTTTGTCCGCCGCAAAATGCTCAAAAGCGGGTGGGCTATAGCCTTGGGGAGGAGCTGGCCCACTTCGTCCGCCGGACTCGGAATGGGGCGAGACTTTGCGAGCGCCCTCCGTGTACCAAACATAGGCCGCGGTCACATCTGCGCCCACAAATAAGCCCCCAAAGGTCCCGTCCCCAAGTTCGTCCGCCGCAAAAATGCCCAAAAAACGGGTGGGCTATAGCCTTGGGGGGAGGGGTCGCCAACTTCGTCCGCCGGACTCGGAATGGGGCGAGACTTTGCGAGCGCCCTCCAAGTGCCAAAAATAGGCCGCGGCCACAGCCGCGCTCAAAAATAATCCCCCGAAGGTCCCGTCCCCAGGTTTGTCCACCGCAAAAATGCTCAAAAAATGGGTGGGCTATAGCCTTGGGGAGGGCTGGCCAATCCGCGGACTCGGAATGAGGCGAGACTTTGCGCCCGCCCTCCGTGAGCCAAAAATAGGCCACGGGCACAGCCGTGCCCAAAAAGTGCTTGAAGGACCCGTCCCCAAGTTCATCCGCCGCAAAAATGCCCAAAAGCGGGTGGGCTATAGCCTTGGGGAGGGCTGGCCCACAAATCCGCCGGACTCGGAATGGGGCGAGACTTTGCGAAGCTCCCTCCATGTGCCAAAAATAGACGCGGGCACAGCCAAAAATAAGCCCCGAAGGTCCCGTCCCCAAGTTCGTCCGCATAAAAATGGCCAAAAGCGGGTGGGCTATAGCACAGGGGAGGGCTGGCCCGTCCGCCATACTCGAAATGGGCGAGACTTTCTGGCGCCTTCCGTGTGCCAAAAATAGGCCCAGGCACAGCCGCCCAAAAATTAGCCCCGAAGGTCCCGTCCCCAAGTTCGTCCGCAAAAATGCCCAAAAGCGGGTG
Source organism: Citrus mangshanensis (assembly GCA_030449895.1). Taxonomy (NCBI): domain Eukaryota; kingdom Viridiplantae; phylum Streptophyta; class Magnoliopsida; order Sapindales; family Rutaceae; genus Citrus; species Citrus mangshanensis. The sequence goes on along the minus strand of JASUUJ010000170.1, from coordinate 128,284 downwards.
GGCTATAGCCTTGGGGAAGGGCTGGCCAAATCGCCCGGGCTCGGAATGGGCGAGACTTCTGACGCCCTCGAGTGCCAAAAGTAGGCCGGGCACAGCGCGCCCAAAAATAAGCTCCCGAAGGTCCCGTCCCCAAGTTTGTCCGCAAAAATGCTCAAAAGCGGGTGGGCTATAGCCTCGGGGAGGAGCTGGCCAACTTCGTCCCGGACTCGGAATGGGCGAGACTTTGCGAGCACCCTCAGTACCAAACATAGGCAGCGGGCACATCCGTGCCCACAAATAAACCCCCAAAGGTCCCGTCCCCAAGTTCGTTCGCCGCAAAATGCCCAACAAGCGGGTGGGCTATAGCCTTGGGGAGGGTAGCCAACAAATCCGCCGGACTCGGAATGGGCGAGACTTCAGAGTGCCCTCCGTGTGCAAAAAAATAGACGCGGACACAGCGCGCCCAAAAATAAGCCCCCAAGGTCCAGACCCCAAGTTCGTCCCGCAAAAATGCCCAAGCGGGTGGGCTATAGCCTTGGGGGAGGGCTGGCCAACCGTCCGCGGACTCGGAATGGGGCGAGACTTCAGTGCCCTCCGTGTGCCAAAAAAGTCCACGGGCACAGCCGTGCTAAAAATAAGCCCCCAAGGTCCCGTCCCCAAGTTCGTCCGCCGAAAAAATGCCCAAGCGGGTGGGCTATAGCCTTGGGGAGGGCTGGCCAACAAATCCGCCGGACTCGGAATGGCGAGACTTTGCGGCGGCCTCCGTGTACCAAAAATCGCCACAGGCACAACCACGCCCAAAAATAAGCCCCGAAGGTCCCGTCCCCAAGTTCGTCCGCAAAAATGCCCAAAAGCGGGTGGGCTATAGCCTTGGGGGAGGGGCTGGCCCACCGTCCGCGGACTCGGAATGGGGCGAGACTTTGCAACGCCCTCCGTGTGCCAAAAATAGGCTGCAGGCACAGCCGCGCCCAAAAATAAGCCCCGAAGGTCCCGTCCCCAAGTTCGTCCGTGAAAAGCCCAAAAGCGGGTGGGCTATAGAATGGGGCGGAGGGGCTGGCCGCAAATCCGCGGACTCGGAATGGGGCGAGACTTTGCGGCGCCCTCCGTGTGGTAAAAATAGGCCGGGTACAGCCGCTCATATAAATAAGCCCCGAAGGTCCCGTCCCCAAGTTCGTCCGCAAAAATGCCCAGCGGGTGGGCTACGGCCTTGGGGAGGGGCTGGCCAAGTTCGTCCCGGACTCGGAATGGGGCGAGACTTTGCGAGCGCCCTCCGAGTGCCAAAAATAGGCGCAGGCACAGCTGCGCCCAAAAATAATCCCGAAGGTCCGTCCCCAAGTTTGTCCGCAAAATGCTCAAAAAATGAGTGGGCTATAGCACGGGGAGGGCTGCCGCCAAATCCCGCGGACTCGGAATGGGCGAGACTTTGCGAGCGCCCTCCAGTGCCAAAAATAGGCGGCCACAGCCGCGCCAAAAATAAGCCCCGAAGGTCCCGTCCCCAAGTTAAATCCGCCGCAAAAATGCCTAGAAAGCGGGTGGGCTATAGCCTTGGGGAGGGGCTGGTCAACTTCGTCCGCGGACTCGATATGGGATGAGACTTTGCGAGGGTCCTTCGTGTGCCAAAAATAGGCCACGGGCACAGCCACACCCAAAAATAAGCCCCCGAAGGTCCCGTCCCCTAGTTCGTCCGCCGCAAAAATGCCCAAAAAACGGGTGGGCTATAGCCTTGGGGAGGGCTGGCCAACTTCGTCCGCTGGACTCGGAATGGGGCGAGACTTTATGAGTGCCCTCCGTGTACCAAAAATAAAAGGCACAGCCGGGCCCAAAAATAAGGCCCAAAGGTCCCGTCCCCAAGTTAAAATGCCCAAAAAACGGGTGGGCTATAGCCTAGTGGTGAGGGGATGGCCAACTACGTCAACCGTACTCGGAATGGGGCGAGACTTTGCGAGCGCCCTTCGTGTGCCAAAAATAGGCCTCGGGCACAGGCACACCCAAAAATAAGCCCCCGAAGGTCCCGTTCCCAATTTCGTCCGCCGCAAAAATGCCCAAACAACGGGTGGGCTATAGCCTCGGGGGGAGGAGCTGGCCCACTTCGTCCGCCGGACTCGGGAGGGGGCGAGACTTAGTGGCGCTCGCCGTGTGCCAAAAATAGGCCATGGGCACAGCCGCACCAAATGAGCCCCAGTCGCGTCCCCAAGTTCGTCCTCAAAAATGCCTAGAAAACGGGTGGGCTATAGCCTTGGGGGGAGGGGCTGGCCCACTTCGTCCGCCGGACTCGGAATGGGGCGAGACTTTACGAATGCCCTCCGTGTGCAAAAATAGGCTCCGGGCTCAGCCGAGACCAAAAATAAGCCCCCGAAGGTCCCGTCCCAAAGTTCGTCCGCCGCAAAAATGCCCAAAAAACTGATGGGCTATAGCCTTGGGGGGAGGGGCTTGCCAACCGTCCGCGGACTCGGAATGGGGCGAGACTGCGAGCTCCCTCCATGTGCCAAAAATAGCCGCAGGCACAGCCGCGCCCAAAAATAAGCCCCGAAGGTCCGTCCCCAAGTTCGTCCGCCGCAAAAATGGGCAAAAGCGGGTGGGCTATAGCACAGGGGAGGGCTGGCCACTTCGTCGCGGACTCGAAATGGGCGAGACTTTGCGGCGCCCTCCGTGTGCCAAAAATAGGCCACAGGCACAGCCGCGCAAAATTAGCCCCGAAGGTCCCGTCCCCAAGTTCGTCCGCCGCAAAAATGCCCAAAAGCGGGTGGGCTATAGCCTTGGGGAAGGGCTGGCAAATCCGCCGGGCTCGGAATGGGCGAGACTTTGGCGCCCTCCGAGTGCCAAAAATAGGCCGTGGGCACAGCTGCGCCCAAAAATAAGCTCCCGAAGGTCCCGTCCCCAAGTTTGTCCGCCGCAAAAATGCTCAAAAAAAGGGTGGGCTATAGCCTCTGGGGGAGGAGCTGGCCAACCGTCCGCGGACTCGGAATGGGGCGAGACTTTGCGAGCACCCTCCGTGTACCAAACATAGGCCGCGGGCACATCCGTGCCCACAAATAAGCCCCCAAAGGTCCCGTCCCCAAGTTCGTCCGCCGCAAAAATGCCCAACAAACGGGTGGGCTATAGCCTTGGGGAGGGTAGCAAATCCGCGGACTCGGAATGGGCGAGACTTCTGAGTGCCCTCCGTGTGCAAAAATAGGCCCACGGACACAGCCGCGCCCAAAAATAAGCCCCGAAGGTCAGACCCCAAGTTCGTCCGCCGCAAAAATGCCCAAAAGCGGGTGGGCTATAGCCTTGGGGAGGGGCTGGCCAACTTCTTCCGCGGACTCGGAATGGGGCGAGACTTTCGAGTGCCCTCCGTGTGCCAAAAAAAGGCCACGGGCACAGCCGTGCTAAAAATAATCCCCCAAAGGTCCCGTCCCCAAGTTCGTCCGCCGAAAAAATGCCCAAAAAACGGGTGGGCTATAGCCTAGGGGGTAGGGGCTGGACAACTACGTCCGCGGACTCGGAATGGGGCGAGACTTTGCGGCGGCCTCCGTGTACCAAAAATAGGCCACAGGCACAACCGCGCCCAAAAATAAGCCCCCGAAGGTCCCGTCCCCAAGTTCGTCCGCCGCAAAAATGCCCAAAAAACGGGTGGGCTATAGCCTTGGGGTGAGGGCTGGCCCGCCGTCCGCGGACTCGGAATGGGCGAGACTTTGCAGCGCCCTCCGTGTGGAAAAAATAGGCGCAGGTACAGCCGCGCATAAAAATAAGCCCCGAAGGTCCCGTCCCCAAGTTCGTCCGAAAATGCCCAAAAGCGGGTGGGCTATAGGGTGGGCGGAGGGGCTGGCCAACCGTCCGCGGACTCGGAATGAAGCGAGACTTTGCGAGCGCCCTCCATGTGCTAAAAATAGGCCGTGATCACAGCCGCGCCCAAAAATAAGTCCCGAAGGTCCCGTCCCCAAGTTCGTCCGCGCAAAAATGCCCAAAAGCGGGTGGGCTATAGCCTTGGGGAGGGCTGGCCACTAAATCCGCGGACTCGGAATGGGGCGAGACTTTGCGAGTGCCCTCCGTGTGCCAAAAATAGGCCACGGTCATAGCGCGTCAAAAATAAGCCCCGAAGGTCCTGTCCCCAAGTTCGTCCGCCGCAAAAATGCCCAAAAGCGGGTGGGCTATAGCCTTGGGGAGGGCTGGCCAACAAATCCGCGGACTCGGAATGGGCGAGACATTGCGACCGCTCTCCGTGTGCCAAAAATAGGCCGCGGACACAGCGCCAAAAATAAATTCCCGAAAGTCCCGTGCCCAAGTTCTTCCGCCTCAAAAATGCCCAAAAAACGGGTGGTCTATAGCCTGGGGTGAGGGCTGGGCAACTTCGTCCGCGGACTCGGAATGGGCGAGACTATGCAAGCGGCCTCTGTGTGCCAAATAGGCCGCGGGCACAGCCGTGCCCAAAAATAAGGCCCGAAGGTCCCGTCCCCAAGTTCGTCCGCCGCAAAAGTGCCCAAAAAACGGGTGGTCTATAGCCTTCGGGGGAGGGGCTGGCCAAGTTCATCCGCCGGACTCGAAATGGGGCGAGACTTGGCGAGCGCCCTCCGTGTGCCAAAAATAGGCTGCGGGCATAGCCACTCACAAAAATAGTCGCCCGAAGGTCCCGTTCCCAAGTTCGTCCGCCGCAAAAATGCCCAAAAAACGGGTGGGCTATAGCCTTGGGGGGAGGGGTTGGCCAAGTTCGTCCGCCGGACTCGGAATGGGACGAGTCTTTGCGAGCACCCTCCATGTGCCAAAAATAGGCCACGGGCACAGCCGTGCCAAAAATACTCCCCCAAAGGTCCCGTCCCCAAGTTCGTCCGCCGAAAAAATGCCCAAAAAACGGGTGGGCTATAGCCTTGGGGGAGGGCTGGCCAAATCCGCGGACTCGGAATGGGCGAGACTTTCCAAAGCGTCCTATGTGTGCCAAAAATAGGCCATGGGCACAGCCGCGCCCAAAAATAAGCCCCCGAAGGTCCCATCCCCAAGTTTGTCCGCAAAAATGCCCAAAAAACCGGTGGTCTGTAGCCTTGGGGGGAGGGGATGGCCAAGTTCGTCCGCGGACTCAGAATGAGGCGAGTTTGCGGCGCCCTCCATGCCAAAAATGAGCGGGTACAGTCGCGCCCAAAATAACGCCGAAGGTCCCATCCCCCAGTTCATCCGCGCAAAAATGCCCAAAAGCGGGTGGGCTATAGCCTTGGGGGGAGGGGTTGGCCAAGTTCGTCCGCCGGACTCGGAATGGGACGAGACTTTCCGAGCGACCTACATGTGCCAAAAATAGGCCACGGGCACAGCCGTGCCAAAAATAAGCCCCCAAAGGTCCCGTCCCCAAGTTCGTCCGAAAAAATGCCCAGCGGGTGGGCTATAGCCTTGGGGAGGGCTGGCCAAATCCGCCGGACTCGGAATGGGCGAGACTTTCCAAGCGTCCTATGTGTGCCAAAAATAGGCCATGGGCACAGCCGCGCCCAAAATAAGCCCCCGAAGGTCCCATCCCCAAGTTTGTCCGCCGCAAAAATGCCCAAAAAACCGGTGGTCTATAGCCTTGGGGGGAGGCGCTGGCCAAGTTCATCCGCCGGACTCGAAATGGGGCGAGACTTGGCGAGCGCCCTCCGTGTGCCAAAAATAGGCTGCGGGCATAGCCGTGCCAAAAATAATCCCCCAAAGGTCCCGTCCCCAAGTTCGTCCGCCGAAAAAATGCCCAAAAAACGGGTGGGCTATAGCCTTGGGGGGAGGGGATGGCCAAGTTCGTCCGCGGACTCGGAATGGGGCAAGACTTTACGAGTGCCCTCCGTGTGCAAAAAATAGGCGGACACAGCCCCCAAAAATAAGCCCCGAAGGTCAGACCCCAAGTTCGTCCGCCGCAAAAATGCCCAAAAGCGGGTGGGCTATAGCCTTGGGGAGGGCTGGCCAACAAATCCGCGGACTCGGAATGGGGCGAGACTTTCTGAGTGCCCTCGATTTGCCAAAAATAGGCGACAAGAACAGCCGTGCCAAAAATAAGCCCCCAAAGGTCCCGTCCCCAAGTTCGTCCGCGATAAATTCGCCAAAAAAGCGGGTGGGCTATAGCCTTGGGGGAGGGCTGGCCAACCGTTCGCGGACTCGGAATGGGGCGAGACTTTCCGGCGTCCTCCGTGTGCCAAAAATAGAGCGCGGGCACAGCCGCGCCAAAAATAAGCCCCGAAGGTCCCATCCCCAAGTTCGTCCTTGCAAAAATGCCCAAAAGCGGGTGGCCTATAGCCTTGGGGGAGGGCTGGCCAACTTCGTCCGCCGGACTCGGAATGGGCCGAGACTGCGAGCAGCCTCCGTGTACCAAAAATAGGCCACAGGAAAAACGCGCCAAAAATAAGCCCCGAAGGTCCCGTCCCCAAGTTTCGCAAAAATGCCAAAAAAGCGGGTGGGCTATAGCCTTGGGGAAGGGCTGTCCCAAATCCCGCGGACTCGGAATGGGCGAGACTTTGCAGCGCCCTCCGTGTTGCAAAAATAGGCGGGTACAGCCGTGCATAAAAATAAGCCCCGAAGGTCCCGTCCCCAAGTTCGTCCGCCGCAAAAATGCCCAGCGGGTGGGCTATAGGGTGGGCGGAGGGGCTGGCCGTCCGCGGACTCGGAATGAAGCGAGACTTTGCGAGCACCCTCCATGTGCTAAAAATAGGCCGTGGTCACAGCCGCGCCCAAAAATAAGTCCCGAAGGTCCCGTCCCCAAGTTTGTCCGCAAAAATGCCCAAGCGGGTGGGCTATAGCACAGGGGAGGGCTGGCCAACCGTCCGCGGACTCGGAATGGGCGAGACTTTGCGAAGGCCTCCGTGTGCCAAAAATAGGCGCAGCAGCCAAAATAAGCCCCCAAAGGTCCCGTCCCCAAATTCGTCCGCAAAATGCCCAGCGGGTGGGCTATAGCCTTGGGGGAGGGCTGGCCAACAAATCCGCGGACTCGGGTGGGCGAGACTTTGAGTGCCCTCCGTGTGCCAAAAATAGGCCACGGTCATAAAAATAAGCCCCGAAGGTCCCTGTCCCCAAGTTCGTCTGCCAAAATGCCCAAAAGCGGGTGGGCTATAGCCTTGGGGAGGGTTTGCCAAGTTCGTCCGCGGACTCGGAATGGGCGAGACTTTGCGGCGCCCTGCATGTGCAAAAAAATAGACGCGGGTGCAGTCGCGCCCAAAATCGCCGAAGGTCCCATCCCCAGGTTCGTCCGCAAAAATGCCCAAAAGCGGGTGGGCTATAGCCTTGGGGAAGGGGCTGGCCAATTCGTTCGCGGACTCGGAATGGGCGAGACTAGGCGAGTGCCCTCCGTGTGCGAAAAATAGGTCGCAGGCACAGCCGCGATAAAAAATAGCGCCTGAAGGTCCCGTCCCCAAGTTTGTCCGCAAAAATGCCCAGCGGGTGGGCTATAGCCTTGGGGGAGGGGCTGGCCAAGATCGTCGCGGACTCGGAATGTGGCGAGACTTGGCGAGTGCCCTCCGTGTGCCAAAAATAGGCTGCAGGCACAGCTGCGCCCAAAAATAAGCGCCTGAAGGTCCCGTCCCCATGTTCTTCCGCCGCAAAATTGCCCAAAAAAAGGTTGGGCTATAGCCTTGGGGGGAGTGGCTGGCCAAGTTCGTCCGCCGGACTCGGAATGGGGTGAGACTTTGCGAGCACCCTCCGTGTGCCAAAAATAGGCCACGGGCATAGCCGCAAAAATAAGCACCGAAGGTCCCGTCCCCAAGTTCGTCCGCCAAAAATGCCCAAAAGCGGGTGGGCTCACCTTGGGGAGGGGCTGGCCAAGTTAAATCCCGCGGACTCGGATTAGGCGAGACTTTGCGGCGCCCGTGTGCCAAAAATAGAGCACAAGCGCGCCCAAAAATAACAGCCGAAGGTCCCGTCCCCAAGTTCGTCCAAAAATGCCCAGCGGGTGGGATATAGCCTTGGGGGGAGTGGCTGGCCAAGTTCGTCCGCCGGACTCGGAATGGGGCGAGACTTTGCGAGCGCCCTCAGTGTGCCAAAAATAGGCCACGGGCATAGCCGCGCCCAAAAATAAGCGCCCGAAGGTCCCGTCCCCAAGTTCGTCCGCGGACTCGGGCCCAGGCGAGACTTTCTGCGCCGCCGTGTGCCAAAAATAGCCGCGCAAGCGCGCCCAAAATAACAGCCCAAAGTCCCATCCCCAAGTTCGTCCGCCAAAATTGCCCAAAAAAGGTTGGGCTATAGCCAGGGGAGTGGCTGGCCAAGTTAAATCCGCGGACTCGGAATGGGGCGAGACTTTGCGAGCACCCTCCGTGTGCCAAAAATAGGCCACGGGCATAGCCGCACCCAAAAATAAGCACCCGAAGGTCCCGTCCCCAAGTTCGTCCGCCGCAAAAATGCCCAAAAAACGGGTGGGCTACAGCCTTGGGGGGAGGGGCTGGCCAAGATCCGTCCCGGACTCGGATTGGGCGACACTTTGCGCGCCGTGTGCCAAAAATAGAGCCGCGCCCAAAAATAACAGCCCGAAGGTCGTCCCCAAGTTCGTCCGCCGCAAAAATGCCCAAAAAACGGGTGGCCTATAGCCTTGGGGGGAGTGGCTGGCCCACTTCGTCCGCCTAACTCGAAATGGGGTGAGACTTTGCGAGCGCCCTCCGTGTGCCAAAAATAGGCCCCGGGCACAGCCGCGCCAAAAAATAAGCCCCCGAAGGTCCCGTCCCCAAGTTCGTCCGCCGCAAAAATGCCCAAAAAACGGGTGGGCTATAGCCTTGGGGGGAGGGGTAGCCAACTTCGTCCGCCGGACTCGGAATGGGGCGAGACTTTTGCGAGCGCCCTCCGTGTCCCAAAAATAGGCCGCGGTCACATGCGCGCCCAAAAATAAGCCCCCGAAGGTCCCGTCCCCAAGTTCGTCCGCCGCAAAAATGGCCAAAAGCGGGTGGGCTATAGCCTTGGGGAGGGCTGGCCCATCCGCGGACTCGGAATGGGCGAAACTTTTGCGGCGCCCTCCGTGTGCCAAAAATAGGCTTTGGACACAGCCGCGCCCAAAAATAAGCCCCGAAGTACCGTCCCAAGTTCGTCCACAAAAATGCCCAAACAACGGGTGGGCTATAGCCTCGGGGAGGAGCTGGCCAACTTTGTCCGCCGGACTCGGAATGGGGCAAGACTTAGCGGCGCTCTCCGTGTGCCAAAAATAGGCCCAGGCACAGCGCGCCAAAAAATAAGCCCCTGAAGGTCGCGTCCCCAAGTTTCCGCCGCAAAAATGCCTAGAAAAGCGGGTGGGCTATAGCCTTGGGGGAGGGCTGGCCCACTTCGTCCGCGGACTCGGAATGGGGCGAGACTTGCGAACGCCCTTCGTGTGCCAAAAATAGGCTCTGGGCTCAGCGAGCCCAAAAATAAGCGAAGGTCCGTCCCCTAGTTCGTCCGCAAAAATGCCCAAAAGCGGGTGGGCTATAGCCTTGGGGAAGGGCTGGCCCACTTCGTCCGCCGGGCTCGGAATGGGGCGAGACTTTCAGTGCCCTCCAGTGCCAAAAACAGTCCGCGGGCACAGCCGCGCCCAAAAATAAGCTCCCGAAGGTCCCATCCCCAAGTTTGTCCGCCGCAAAAATGCTCAAAAAACGGGTGGGCTATAGCGTCGGGGGGAGGAGCTGGCCCACTTCGTCCGCCGGACTCGGAATGGGGCGAGACTTTGCGAGCGCCCTCCGTGTACCAAACATAGGCCGCGGTCACATCTGCGCCCACAAATAAGCCCCCAAAGGTCCCGTCCCCAAGTTCGTCGCCAAAAATGCGGAAAAGCGGGTGGGCTATAGCCTTGGGGAGGGTAGCCAACCGTCCGCGGACTCGGAATGGGGCGAGACTTTTGCGAGCGCCCTCCATGTGCCAAAAATAGGCTTTGGACACAGCCGCGCCCAAAAATAAGCCCCCGAAGGTCCCATCCCCAAGTTCGTCCGCCGCAAAAATGCCCAAACAGCGGGTGGGCTATAGCCTTGGGGAGGGCTGGCCAAATCCGCGGACTCGGAATGGGCGAGACTTTGCGGCGCCCTCCGTGAGCCAAAAATAGACCACGGGCACAGCCGTGCCAAAAATTAAGCCCGAAGGACCCGTCCCCAAGTTCATCCGCCGCAAAAATGCCCAAAAGCGGGTGGGCTATAGCCTTGGGGAGGGCTGGCCCATCCGCCGGACTCGGAATGGGCGAGACTTTGCGAAACTCCCTCCATGTGCCAAAAATAGACGCGGGCACAGCCGCGCCCAAAATAAGCCCCGAAGGTCCGTCCCCAAGTTCGTCCGCATAAAAATGGCCAAAAGCGGGTGGGCTATAGCACAGGGGAGGGCTGGCCACCGTCCATGAGACTCGAAATGGGGCGAGACTTCTGGCGCCTTCCGTGTGCCAAAAATAGGCCACAGGCACAGCCTTAAAAATTAGCCCCGAAGGTCCCGTCCCCAAGTTCGTCCGCAAAAATGCCCAGCGGGTGGGCTATAGCCTTGGGGAAGGGGCTGGCCCAAATCCGCCGGAGCTCGGAATGGGGCGAGACTTCTGGCGCCCTCCAGTGCCAAAAGTAGGCAGCGGGCACAGCCGCGCCCAAAAATAAGCTCGAAGGTCCGTCCCCAAGTTTGTCCGCGCAAAATGCTCAGCGGGTGGGCTATAGCCTCGGGAGGAGCTGGCCAACTTCGTCCGCGGACTCGGAATGGGGCGAGACTTTGCGAGCACCCTCCAGTACCAAACATAGGCGGGCACATCCGTGCCCACAAATAAGCCCCCAAAGGTCCCGTCCCCAAGTTCGTTAAATGCCCAAGCGGGTGGGCTATAGCCTTGGGGAGGGTAGCCAACCGTCCGCCGGACTCGGAATGAGGCGAGACTTCGAGTGCCCTCCGTGTGCAAAAAAATAGACGCGGACACAGCCGCGCCCAAAAATAAGCCCCCAGGTCAGACCCCAAGTTCGTCCGCAAAAATGCCCAGCGGGTGGGCTATAGCCTTGGGGAGGGCTGGCCAACCGTCCGCGGACTCGGAATGGGGCGAGACTTTCGAGTGCCCTCCGTGTGCCAAAAAAGTCCACGGCCACAGCCGTGCTAAAAATAAGCCCCCAAAGGTCCCGTCCCCAAGTTCGTCCGAAAAAATGCCCAAAAAGCGGGTGGGCTATAGCCTTGGGGAGGGCTGGCCAACTCGTCCGCCGGACTCGGAATGGGGCGAGACTGCGGCGGCCTCCGTGTACCAAAAATACGCCCCAGGCACAACCACGCCCAAAAATAAGCCCCGAAGGTCCCGTCCCCAAGTTCGTCCGCCAAAAATGCCCAAAAAAGCGGGTGGGCTATAGCCTTGGGGAGGGCTGGCCCAAATCCGCGGACTCGGAATGGGGCGAGACTTTGCGAACGCCCTCCGTGTGCGAAAATAGGCAGCCGGCTCAGCCGCGACAAAAAATAAGCCCCCGAAGGGCCCGTCCCCAAGTGCGTCCGTCGCGAAAAAGCCAAAAAACCGGTTGGGCTATTGAATGGGGAGGTGGGGGTGGCCTACTGCGTCCGCCGGACTCGGAATGGGGCGAGACTTTGCGAGCGCCCTCCGTGTGGTAAAAATAGGCCGCGGGTACAGCCGCTCATATAAATAAGCCCCGAGGTCCGTCCCCAAGTTTCGTAAAAATGCCCAAAAGCGGGTGGGCTACAGCCTTGGGGAGGGGCTGGCCAAGTTCGTCCCCGGACTCGGAATGGGGCGAGACTTTGCGGCGCCCTCCAGTGCCAAAAATAGGCGCGGGCACAGCTGCGCCCAAAAATAATCCCGAAGGTCCCGTCCCCAAGTTTGTCCGCAAAAATGCTCGAAAAATGAGTGGGCTATAGCACAGGGGAGGGCTGCCCGTCCGCGGACTCGGAATGGGGCGAGACTTTGCAGCGCCCTCCAGTGCCAAAAATAGGCGCGGCCACAGCCGCGCCAAAAATAAGCCCCGAAGGTCCCGTCCCCAAGTTCGTCCGCAAAAATGCCTAGAAAGCGGGTGGGCTATAGCCTTGGGGGAGGGCTGGTCAACAAATCCGCGGACTCGATATAGGATGAGACTTTGCGAGGGTCCTTCGTGTGCCAAAAATAGGCCACGGGCACAGCCACACCAAAAATAAGCCCCGAAGGTCCCGTCCCCTAGTTCGTCCGCCCCAAAAATGCCCAAAACCGGGTGGGCTATAGCCTTGGGGGAGGGCTGGCCAACTTCGTCCGCTGGACTCGGAATGGGGCGAGACTTTATGAGTGCCCTCCGTGTACCAAAAATAAGCGGGCACAGCCGGGCCCAAAAATAAGGCCCAAAGGTCCCGTCCCCAAGTTCGTCCGCAAAAATGCCCAGCGGGTGGGCTATAGCCTTGGGGAGGGATGGCCAACCGTCCACGGACTCGGAATGGGCGAGACTTTGCGGCGCCCCGTGTGCCAAAAATAGGCCTCGGGCACAGGCACACCCAAAAATAAGCCCCGAAGGTCCCGTTCCCAATTTCGTCCGCAAAAATGCCCAAACAACGGGTGGGCTATAGCCTCGGGGAGGAGCTGGCCGCCGTCCGCGGACTCGGAATGGGCGAGACTTAGTGGCGCTCGCCGTGTGCCAAAAATAGGCCACGGGCACAGCCGCAAAAATGAGCCCCAGTCGCGTCCCCAAGTTCGTCCTCCAAAAATGCCTAGAAAGCGGGTGGGCTATAGCCTTGGGGGAGGGCTGGCCCACTTCGTCCGCGGACTCGGAATGGGGCGAGACTTTGAATGCCCTCCGTGTGCAAAAATAGGCTCGGGCTCAGCGAGACCAAAAATAAGCCCCGAAGGTCCCGTCCCAAAGTTCGTCCAAAAATGCCCAAAAAAGCTGATGGGCTATAGCCTTGGGGGAGGGCTAGCCAAATCCGCCGGACTCGGAATGGGCGAGACTTTGCGAGCTCCCTCCATGTGCCAATAATAGGCCGCGGGCACAGCCGCGCCCAAAAATAAGCCCCGGAAGGTCCCGTCCCCAAGTTCGTCCGCCGGAAAAATGGGCAAAAGCGGGTGGGCTATAGCACGGGGAGGGCTGGGCCGTCCGCGGACTCGAAATGGGGCGAGACTTTGCGAGCGCCCTCCGTGTGCCAAAAATAGGCCACAGGCACAGCCGCGCCCAAAAATTAGCCCCCGAAGGTCCCGTCCCCAACTTCGTCCGGAAAAATGCCCAAAAGCGGGTGGGCTATAGCCTTGGGGAAGGGCTGGCCGCCGTCCGCCGGGCTCGGAATGGGGCGAGACTTTTCGAGCGCCCTCCGAGTGCCAAAAATAGGCCGTTGGCACAGCTGCGCCCAAAAATTAGCTCCCGAAGGTCCCGTCCCCAAGTTTGTCCGAAAATGCTCAGCGGGTGGGCTATAGCCTGGGGAGGAGCTGGCCAACCGTCCGCGGACTCGGAATGGGGCGAGACTTTGCGAGCACCCTCGTGTACCAAACATAGGCAGCGGGCACATCCGTGCCCACAAATAAGCCCCCAAAGGTCCCGTCCCCAAGTTCGTCCCAAAAATGCCCAACAAGCGGGTGGGCTATAGCCTTGGGGAGGGTAGCCCAATCCGCGGACTCGGAATGGGGCGAGACTTTCACGAGTGCCCTCCGTGTGCAAAAAATAGGCCACGGACACAGCGCGCCCAAAAATAAGCCCCGAAGGTCAGACCCCAAGTTCGTCCGCCGCAAAAATGCCCAGCGGGTGGGCTATAGCCTTGGGGAGGGCTGGCCAGCAAATCCGCGGACTCGGAATGGGGCGAGACTTTGAGTGCCCTCCGTGTGCCAAAAAGGCCACAGGCACAGCCGTGCTAAAAATAATCCCCCAAAGGTCCCGTCCCCAAGTTCGTCGCGAAAAAATGCCCAAAAAAGCGGATGGGCTATAGCCTTGGGGAGGGCTGGCCAACCGTCCGCGGACTCGGAATGGGGCGAGACTTTGCGGCGGCCTCCGTGTACCAAAAATAGGCCACAGGCACAACCGCGCCCAAAAATAAGCCCCGAAGGTCCCGTCCCCAAGTTCGTCCGCAAAAATGCCCAAAAGCGGGTGGGCTATAGCCTTGGGGAGGGGCTGGCCGCTAAATCCGCCGGACTCGGAATGGGGCGAGACTTTGCAGCGCCCTCCGTGTGGAAAAAAATAGGCTTGGGTACAGCCGCGCATAAAAATAAGCCCCGAAGGTCCCGTCCCCAAGTTCGTCCGCCGCAAAAATGCCCAAAAGCGGGTGGGCTATAGAGGTGGGCGGAGGGGCTGGCCAACAAATCCGCCGGACTCGGAATGAAGCGAGACTTTGCGAGCGCCCTCCATGTGCTAAAAATAGGCCGTGATCACAGCCGCGCCCAAAAATAAGTCCCCGAAGGTCCCGTCCCCAAGTTCGTCCGCCGCAAAAATGCCCAAAAAACGGGTGGGCTATAGCCTTGGGGGAGGGGCTGGCCGTCCGCCCGGACTCGGAATGGGACGAGACTTTGCGAGTGCCCTCCGTGTGCCAAAAATAGGCCACGGTCATAGCCGCGTCCAAAAATAAGCCCCCGAATGTCCTGTCCCCCAGTTCGGCCGGCGCAAAAATTCCCAAAAAACGGGTTGGCTATAGGCTTGGGGGGAGGGGCTGGCCAACTTCGTCCGCCGGACTCGGAATGGGGCGAGACATTGCGACCGCTCTCCGTGTGCCAAAAATAGGCCGCGGACACAGCCTTAAAAATAAATTCCCGAAAGTCCGTCCCCAAGTTCTTCCGCCTCAAAATGCCCAAAAGCTGGTGGGCTATAGCCTCGGGTGAGGGCTGGGCAAATCGTCCGCGGACTCGGAATGGGGCGAGACTATGCAAGCGGCCTCTGTGTGCCAAATATAGGCCGCGGGCACAGCCGTGCCCAAAAATAAGGCCCGAGGTCCCGTCCCCAAGTTCGTCCGCCCAAAAGTGCCCAAAAGCGGGTGGTCTATAGCCTTCGGGGGAGGGGCTGGCCAAGTTCATCCGCCGGACTCGAAATGGGGCGAGACTTGGCGAGCGCCCTCCGTGTGCCAAAAATAGGCTGCGGGCATAGCCACTCACAAAAATAGTCGCCCGAAGGTCCCGTTCCCAAGTTCGTCCGCCGCAAAAATGCCCAAAAAACGGGTGGGCTCTTGGCTTGGGGGGAGGGGTTGGCCAAGTTCGTCCGCCGGACTCGGAATGGGACGAGTCTTTGCGAGCACCCTCCATGTGCCAAAAATAGGCCACGGGCACAGCCGTGCCAAAAATAATCCCCCAAAGGTCCCGTCCCCAAGTTCGTCCGCCGAAAAAATGCCCAGCGGGTGGGCTATAGCCTTGGGGGGAGGGGCTGGCCAACGTCGTCCGCCGGACTGGGATTGGGGCGTGACTTTCCTAGCGTCCTATGTGTGCCAAAAATAGGCCTGGGGCACAGCCGCGCCCAAAAATAAGCCCCCGAAGGTCCCATCCCCAAGTTTGTCCGCCGCAAAAATGCCCAAAAAACAGGAGGACTGAAGCCTTGGTGGGAGGGGATGGCCAAGTTCGTCCGCCGGACTCAGAATGAGGCGAGTTTGCGAGCGCCCTCCATGTGCCAAAAATAGGCCGCGGGAACATTCGAGCCAAAAAATAAACCCCCCAAGGACCCAACCCCAAGTACAACCCCCGAAAAAATGCCCAAAAAACGGGTGGGCTATAGCCTTGGGGAGGGGTTGGCGAAGTTCGTCCGCCGGACTCGGAATGGCCCGAGACTTTGCGAGCGCCCTCCTTGTTCAAAAATTAGGCCACGGGCACAGCCGTGCCAAAAATAATCCCCCTAAGGTCCCGTCCCCAAGTTCGTCCGCCGAAAAAATGCCCAAAAAACGGGTGGGCTATAGCCTTGGGGGGGGCGGCTGGCCAACAAATCCGCCGGACTCGGAATGGGGCGAGACTTTCCAAGCGTCCTATGTGTGCCAAAAATAGGCCATGGGCACAGCCGCGCCCAAAAATAAGCCCCCGAAGGTCCCATCCCCAAGTTTGTCCGCCGCAAAAATGCCCAAAAAACCGGTGGTCTATAGCCTTGGGGGGAGGCGCTGGCCAAGTTCATCCGCCGGACTCGAAATGGGGCGAGACTTGGCGAGCGCCCTCCGTGTGCCAAAAATAGGCTGCGGGCATAGCCACTCCAAAAAATAATCGCCCAAAGGTCCCGTTCCCAAATTCGTCCGCCGCAAAAATGCCCAAAAAACGGGTGGGCTATAGCCTTGGGGAGGATGGCCAAGTTCGTCCGCGGACTCGGAATGGGGCAAGACTTCACGAGTGCCCTCCGTGTGCAAAAAATAGGCCGCGGACACAGCCGCCCCCAAAAATAAGCCCCGAAGGTCAGACCCCAAGTTCGTCCGCCGCAAAAATGCCCAAAAAGCGGGTGGGCTATAGCCTTGGGGGAGGGCTGGCCAAATCCGCGGACTCGGAATGGGGCGAGACTTTCTGAGTGCCCTCCATGTGCCAAAAATAGGCCACAAGCACAGCCGTGCCAAAAATAAGCCCCCAAAGGTCCCGTCCCCAAGTTCGTCCGAAAAAATTCCCAAAAGCGGGTGGGCTATAGCCTTGGGGGAGGGCTGGCCAACTCGTTCGCGGACTCGGAATGGGGCGAGACTTTCAGCGTCCTCCGTGTGCCAAAAATAGGCCGCAGGCACAGCGCGCCCAAAAATAAGCCCCGAAGGTCCCATCCCCAAGTTCGTCCGCAAAATGCCCAAAAAGCGGGTGGCCTATAGCCTTGGGGAGGGGCTGGCCAACTTCGTCCGCGGACTCGGAATGGGCCGAGACTTTGCGAGCAGCCTCCGTGTACCAAAAATAGGCCCAGGAAAAACCGCGCCAAAAATAAGCCCCGAAGGTCCCGTCCCCAAGTTAAAAATGCCAAAAAAGCGGGTGGGCTATAGCCTTGGGGAAGGGCTGTCCCGCAAATCCGCGGACTCGGAATGGGCGAGACTTTGCAGCGCCCTCCGTGTTACAAAAATAGGCAGGTACAGCCGTGCATAAAAATAAGCCCCGAAGGTCCCGTCCCCAAGTTCGTCCCAAAAATGCCCAAAAAAGCGGGTGGGCTATAGGGTGGGCGGAGTGGCTGGCCGCCATCCGCGGACTCGGAATGAGCGAGACTGCAGAGCACCCTCCATGTGCTAAAAATAGGCCGTGGTCACAGCCGCGCCCAAAAATAAGTCCCAGAAGGTCCCGTCCCCAAGTTTGTCCTTGCAAAATGCCCAAAAAGCGGGTGGGCTATAGCACAGGGGAGGGCTGGCCAACAAATCCGCGGACTCGGAATGGGCGAGACTTTGCGAAAGGCCTACGTGTGCCAAAAATAGGCGGGCGCAGCCGCGCCCAAAATAAGCCCCCAAAGGTCCCGTCCCCAAATTCGTCCGCAAAAATGCCCAGCGGGTGGGCTATAGCCTTGGGGAGGGCTGGCCAACTTCGTCCGCGGACTCGGGTGGAGCGAGACTTTGCGAGTGCCCTCCGTGTGCCAAAAATAGGCCCCAGTCATGCCTTAAAAATAAGCCCCGAAGGTCCTGTCCCCAAGTTCGTCTGCAAAATGCCCAGCGGGTGGGCTATAGCTTTGGGGGAGGGCTGGCCCCATCCGCCGGACTCGGAATGGGGCGAGACTTTGCTAGCGCCCTCCTGTGCCAAACATAGGCCGCGGGCACACCCGCACCCAACACTTATCCCCCGAAGGTCCCGTCCCCAAGTTCGTCCCTCAACAAAAATGCCCAAAAAATGGGTGGGCTATAGCCTTGGGGGGAGGGGCTGGCCCAAATCCGCCGGACACGGAAAGGCGAGACTTTGGGTGGACCCTACGTGTGCCAAAAATAGCCCGCGGGCACAACCGCTCCCAAAAATAAGCCCCCATAGGTCCCGTCCCCAAGTTAGTCCGCAAAAATGCCCAAAAGCGGGTGGGCTATAGCCTTGGGGAGGGGCTGGCCCACTCGTCCACCGGACTCGGAATGAGGCGAGACTTTGCAGCGCCCTCCTGTGCCAAAAATAGACGCGGGCACAGCCGCACCCAAAAATAAGCCCCGAAGGTCCGTCCCCAGGTTATTCCGCTGCAAAAATGCCCAAAAGCGGGTGGGCTATAGCCTTGGCGGGAGGGCTGGCCAATCCGCGGACTCGGAATGGGGTGAAACTGCGGCGCCCTCCGTGTGCCAAAAATAGGCCTTGAGGCACAGCCGGGCCCAAAAATAAGCCCCGTGGGTCCGTCCCCAACTTAGTCCGCGCCAAAAATGCCCAAGCGGGTGGGCTATAGCCTTGGGGAGGGCTAGCCCACCGTCCGAGACTCGGAATGGGGCGAGACTTTGTGAGCACCTTCCGTGTGCCAAAACTAGGCCGCGGGCACAGCGCCCAAAAATAAGCCCCGAAGGTCCCGTCCCCAAGTTCATCCGCCAAAAATACCCAAAAGCGGGTGGGCTATAGCCTTGGGGAGGGCTGGCCAACTTTGTCCGCCGGACTCGGAATGGGCGAGACTTTCCGAGCACCCTCCGTGTGCCAAAAATAGCCAGCGGGCACAAAAAATAAGCCCCGTAGGTCCGTCCCCAACTTAGTCCGCGCCAAAAATGCCCAAAAAGCGGGTGGGCTATAGCTTTGGGGAGGGCTGGCCCACTCAAATCCGCCGGACTCGGAATGGGGCGAGACTTTGAGCGCCCTCCTGTGCCAAAAATAGGCGCGGGCACAACCGCACCCAAAAATAATCCCCGAAGGTCCGTCCCCAAGTTCGTCCCTCTACAAAAATGCCCAAAAATGGGTGGGCTATAGCCTTGGGGGAGGGCTGGCCCGCAAATCCGCCGGACACGGAATGGGGCGAGACTTTGCGAGCACCCTCCGTGTGCCAAAAATAACCAGCGGGCACAAAAATAAGCCCCGAAGGTCCCGTCCCCAAGTTAGTCCGCCGCAAAAATGCCCAAAAGCGGGTGGGCTATAGCCTTGGGGAGGCTGGCCCACTCGTCCACGGACTCGGAATGGGCGAGACTGCGAGCGCCCTCCTGTGCCAAAAATAGGCCGCGGGCACAGCCGCACCCAAAAATAAGCCCCCGAAGGTCCCGTCCCCAGGTTATTCCGCTGCAAAAATGCCCAAAAAACGGGTGGGCTATAGCCTTGGCGGGAGGGGCTGGCCAACTTCGTCCGCCGGACTCGGAATGGGGTGAGACTTGGCGAGCACCCTCCGTGTGCCAATAATAGGCCAGGCACAGCGCAAAAATAAGCCCCGAAGGTGCCGTCCCCAAGTTCGTCCGCAAAAATGCCCAAAAAATGGGTGGGCTATAGCCTTGGGGGGATGGGCTGGCCAACTTCGTCCGCCGGACTCGGAATGGGGTGAGACTTGGCGAGCACCCTCCGTGTGCCAATAATAGGCCGCGGGCACAGCCGCGCCCAAAAATAAGCCCCCGAAGGTGCCGTCCCCACGTTAGTCCGCCCCAAAAATGCCCAAAAAACGGGTGGGCTATAGCCTTGGGGGGAGGGCTTGCCAACTTCGTCCCGGACTCGGAATGGGGCGAGAATTTTGCGGCGCCCTCCGTGTGCCAAAAATAGTCCATGGTACAACCGCGCCCAAAAAAGCCCCGAAGGTCCCGTCCCCAAGTTCGTCCCGCAAAAATGCCCAAAAACAGGTGGACTATAGCCTTGGGGAGGGGCTAGCCCACAAATCCGCGGACTCGGAATGGGCGAGACTTCTGAGCACCCTCCTGTGCCAAAAATAGGCCGCTGGCACAGCGCGCCCAAAAATAAGCCCCGAAGGTCCCGTCCCCAAGTTCGTCCACAAAATGCCCAAAAGCGGGTGGGCTATAGCCTTGGGGGAGGGCTGGCAAAGTAAATCCGCGGACTCGGAATGGGCGAGACTTTGCAGCGCCCTACGTGTGCCAAAAATAGCACAACCACGCCAAAAATAAGCCCCGAAGGTCCGTCCCCAAGTTCGTCCGCCCGAAAAATGCCCAAAAGCGGGTGGGCTATAGCCTTGGGGAGGGCTGGCCACTCGTCCGCGGACTCGGAATGAGGCGAGACTTTGAGCGCCCTCCTGTGCCACAAATAGGCAGGCACAACCGCACCCAAAAGAAGCCCCGAAGGTCCCGACCCCAAGTTCGTCCGCAAAAATGGGCAAAAAAGCGGGTGGGCTATAGCCTTGGGGGAGGGCTAGCCCGCCGTCCGTCGGACTCAAAATGGGGCGAGACTTTGCAAGCGCCCTCCTGTGCCAAAAATAGGCCGCGGCCACAGCCGAGCCCAAAAATAAGCCCCCGAAGTTCCCGTCCCCAGGTTCTTCCGACGCAAAAATGCCCAAAAAACGGGTGGGCTATAGCCTTGGGGAGGGCTGGCCAACCGTCCGCCGGACTCGGAATGGGGTGAGACTTGAGCACCCTCCGTGTGCCAATAATAGGCAGCAGGCACAGCGCCCAAAAATAAGCCCCGAAGGTCCCGTCCCCAAGTTCGTCGCAAAAATGCCCAAAAAGCAGGTGGACTATAGCCTTGGGGAGGGCTGGCCCACTCGTCCGCGGACTCGGAATGGGGCGAGACTTTGAGCACCCTCTTGTGCCAAAAATAGGCCGCTGGCACAGCGGCGCCCAAAAATTGGACCCCGAAGGTCCCGTCCCCAAGTTCGTCCGCCACAAAATGCCCAAAAGCGGGTGGGCTATAGCCTTGGGGGAGGCTGGCAAGAGATCCGCGGACTCGGAATGGGGCGAGACTGCGGCGCCCTACGTGTGCCAAAAATAGCAGGCACAACCACGCCAAAAATAAGCCCCGAAGGTCCGTCCCCAAGTTCGTCCGCCGCAAAATGCCCAGCGGGTGGGCTATAGCCTTGGGGAGGGCTGGCCACAAATCCGCGGACTCGGAATGGGGCGAGACTTTGCAGCGCCCTCCTGTGCCACAAATAGCCGCGGGCACAACCGCAAAAAAAGCCCCGAAGGTCCCGACCCCAAGTTCGTCCGCACCAAAAATGGGCAAAAAACGGGTGGGCTATAGCCTTGGGGGGAGGGGCTAGCCCACTTCGTCCGTCGGACTCTAAATGGGGCGAGACTTTGCAAGCGCCCTCCTGTGCCAAAAATAGGCCGCGGCCACAGCGCGCCCAAAAATAAGCCCGAAGGTCCCGTCCCAGGTTCTTCCGCCGCAAAATGCCCAAAAAACGGGTGGGCTATAGCCTTGGCGGGAGGGGCTGGCCAACTTCGTCCGCCGGACTCGGAATGGGGTGAGACTTGGCGAGCACCCTCCGTGTGCCAATAATAGGCCGCGGGCACAGCCGCGCCCAAAAATAAGCCCCCGAAGGTGCCGTCCCCAAGTTCGTCCGCCACAAAAATGCCCAAAAAACGGGTGGGCTATAGCCTTGGGGAGGGCTTGCCAGCAAATCCGCGGACTCGGAATGGGGCGAGAATTTTGCAGCGCCCTCCGTGTGCCAAAAATAGCCCTTGGTACAACCGCGAAAAAAGCCCCGAAGGTCCCGTCCCCAAGTTCGTCCGCAAAAATGCCCAAAAACAGGTGGACTATAGCCTTCAGGGGAGGGCTAGCCCACTCGTCTGCGGACTCGGAATGGGGCGAGACTTTGCGAGCACCCTCCTGTGCCAAAAATAGGCCGCTGGCACAGCGCGCCCAAAAATAAGCCCCGAAGGTCCGTCCCCAAGTTCGTCCGCCACAAAAATGCCCAAAAGCGGGTGGGCTATAGCCTTGGGGAGGGGCTGGCAAAGTTCGTCCGCCGGACTCGGAATGGGCGAGACTTTGCGAGCGCCCTACGTGTGCCAAAAATAGCCAGGCACAACGCGCCAAATAAGCCCCGAAGGTCCCGTCCCCAAGTTCGTCCGCCGCAAAAATGCCCAAAAGCGGGTGGGCTATAGCCTTGGGGAGGGGCTGGCCGTCCGCCGGACTCGGAATGGGCGAGACTTTGCGAGCGCCCTCCTGTGCCACAAATAGGCACAACCGCACCCAAAAAAGCCCCGAAGGTCGAACCCAAGTTCGTCGCAACAAAAATGGGCAAAAGCGGGTGGGCTATAGCCTTGGGGAGGGCTGGCCCGCTTCGTCCGTCGGACTCAAAATGGGCGAGACTTTGCAAGTGCCCTCCTGTGCCAAAAATAGGCCACAGCCACAGCCGCGCCCAAAAATAAGCCCCGAAGGTCCCGTCCCCAGGTTCTTCCCGCAAAAATGCCCAAAAGCGGGTGGGCTATAGCCTTGGGGAGGGCTGGCCAACCGTCCGCGGACTCGGAATGGGGTGAAACTGCGGCGCCCTCCGTGTGCCAAAAATAGGCACAGCCGCGCCAAAAATAAGCCCCGAAGGTGCCGTCCCCAAGTTCGTCCTTGCAAAAATGCCCAAAAAATGGGTGGGCTATAGCCTTGGGGAAGGGCTGGCCAACCGTCCGCGGACTCGGAATGGGGTGAGACTTGGCGAGCACCCTCCGTGTGCCAATAATAGGCGCAGGCACAGCCGCGCCCAAAAATAAGCCCCGAAGGTGCCGTCCCCAAGTTAAATCCGCCACAAAAATGCCCAAAAGCGGGTGGGCTATAGCCTTGGGGAGGGCTTGCCAAATCCGCGGACTCGGAATGGGGCGAGAATTTTGCGAGCGCCCTCCGTGTGCCAAAAATAGTCCGCGGGTACAACCGCGCCCAAAAAAAAGCCCCCGAAGGTCCCGTCCCCAAGTTCGTCCGCCGCAAAAATGCCCAAAAAACAGGTGGACTATAGCCTTGGGGGAGGGGCATCCGCCGGACTCGGAATGGGGCGAGACTTTGCGAGCCCCCTCCATGTGCCAAAAATAGGCAGCTGGCACAGCCGCGCCCAAAAATAAGCCCCGAAGGTCCCGTCCCCAAGTTCGTCCGCCACAAAAAATGCCCAAAAAATGGGTGGGCTATAGCCTTGGGGAGGGCTGGTTAAATCCGCCCGGACTCGGAATGGGCGAGACTTTGCAGCGCCCTACGTGTGCCAAAAATAGCCCAGGCACAACCATGCCAAAAATAAGCCCCGAAGGTCCGTCCCCAAGTTCGTCCGCCGCAAAAATGCCCAAAAAGCAGGTGGGCTATAGCCTTGGGGGAGGGCTGGCCCCGTCCGCGGACTCGGAATGGGGCGAGACTTTGCAGCGCCCTCCTGTGCCACAAATAGGCACAACCGCACCCAAAAAAGCCCCGAAGGTCCCGACCCCAAGTTCGTCAAGCAAAAATGGGCAAAAGCGGGTGGGCTATAGCCTTGGGGAGGGGCTAGCCCACCGTCCGTCGGACTCAAAATGGGGCGAGACTTTGCAAGCGCCCTCCTGTGCCAAAAATAGACGCGGCCACAGCCGAGCAAAAATAAGCCCCAGAGGTCCGTCCCCAGGTTCTTCCGCCGCAAAAATGCCCAAAAGCGGGTGGGCTATAGCCTTCGGGGAGGGCTGGCCAACCGTCCGCGGAATCGGAATGGGGTGAAACTGCGGCGCCCTCGTGTGCCAAAAATAGGCACAGCCGGGCCCAAAAATAAGCCCCCAAAGTCCCGTCCCCAAGTTCGTCCGCCAAAAATTCCCAAGCGGGTGGGCTATAGCCTTGGGGGAGGGCTGGCCAAGTCCGCCGGACTCGGAATGGGGCGAGACTTTGCGAGTGGCCTCCGTTTGCCAAAAATAGGCCGCGGGCACAGCCGTGCCCAAAAATAAGCCCCCGAAGGTCCCGTCCCCAAGTTCGTCCGCCGCAAAAATGCCCAAAAAACGGGTGGGCTATAGCCTTGGGAGGGCTGGCCCAATCCGCCGGACTCGGAATGGGGCGAGACTTTGCGAGTGCCCTCCGTGTGCCAAAAATAGGCTCCGGACACAGCCGCGCCCAAAAATAAGCCCCCGAAGGTCCCACCCCCAAGTTCGTCCGCCGTAAAAATGCCCAAAAACCGGGTGGGCTATAGCCTTGGGGGGAGGGGCTGGCCAACTTCGTCCGCTGGACTCGGAATGGGACGAGACTTTACGAGTGCCCTCCGTGTGCCAAAAATTGGCCGCGGGCACAGCTGCGCCCAAAAATAAGCCCCCGAATGTCCCGTCCCCAAGTCCGTCCTCCGCAAAAATGCCCAAAAAACGGGTGGGCTATAGCCTTGGGCGGAGGGGCTGGCCAACTTCGTCCGCCGGACTCGGAATGGGGCGAGACTTTGCGAGCGCCCTCCGTGTACCAAAAATAGGCCACGGGCACAACCGCGCCCAAAAATAAGCCCCCGAAGGTCCCGTCCCCAAGTTCGTCCCCCTCAAAAAAGCCAAATAAAAGGGTGGGCTATAGCATTGGGGGGAGGGGCTGGCCACTCGTCCGCGGACTCGGAATGGGAAGACTGCGAGTGCCCTACGTGTGGTAAAAATAGGCCGCAGCACAGCCGCTCCCAAAAATAAGCCCCGAAGGTCCCGTCCCCAAGTTCGTCCGCAAAAATGCCCAAAAGCGGGTGGGCTATAGCATTGGGGGAGGGCTGGCCAACCGTCCTCGGACTCGGAGCAGGCGAGTTTGTGATCGCCGTCCGTGTGCCAAAAATAGCCCGCGGACACAGCCGTGTCCAAAAATAAGCCCCCAAAGGTCCCGTCCCCAAGTTCGTCGAACGCAAAAATGCCCAAAAAACGGGTGGGCTATAGCCTTGGAGGGAGGGGCTGGCCAACTTCGTCCGCCGGATTCGAAATGGGGCGAGACTTTGCGAGCGCCCTCCGTGTGCCAAAAATAGGCTGCAGGCACAGCCGCGCCTAAAATTCAGCCCCCGAAGGACCCGTCCCCAAGTTCGTCCGCCTCAAAAATGCCCAAAAAATGGGTGCGCTATAGCCTTGGGGGGAGGGGCTGGCGAAATTCGTCCGCCGGACTCGGAATGGGGCGAGACTTTGCGAGCGCCCTCCGTGTGCCACAAAAATGGGCGGCGGGCACAGCCGCGCCCAAAAATAAGCCCCCGAAGGTCCCGTCCCCAAGTTCGTCGAACGCAAGAATGCCCAAAAAATGGGTGGGCTATAGCCTTGGAGGGAGGGGCTGGCCAACTTCGTCCGCCGGATTCGGAATGGGGCGAGACTTTGCGAGCACCCTCCGTGTGCCAAAAATAGGCCGCGGGCACAGTCGCGCCTAAAAATAAGCCCCCGAAGGTCCCGTCCCCAAGTTTGTCCGCCTCAAAAATGCCCAAAAAACGGGTGGGCTACAGCCTTGGGGGGTGGGGCTGGCCAACCTCGTCCGCCGGACTCGGAATGGGCCGAGACTTTGCGAGCGCCCTCCGTGTGCCAAAAATAGGCCGCGGGCACAGCCGCACCTAAAATTAAGCCCCCGAAGGTCCCGTCCCCAAGTTCGTCCGCCTCAACAATGCCCAAAAAATGGGTGCGCTATAGCCTTGTGGGGAGGGGCTGGCGAAATTCGTCCGCCGGACTCGGAATGGGGCGAGACTTTGCGAGCACCCTCCGTGTGCCACAAAAATGGGCCGCGGGCACAGCCGCGCCCAAAAATAAGCCCCCGAAGGTCCCGTCCCCAAGTTCGTCGAACGCAAGAATGCCCAAAAAATGGGTGGGCTATAGCCTTGGAGGGAGGGGCTGGCCAACTAATCCGCGGATTCGGAATGGGGCGAGACTTTGCGCGCACCCTCCGTGTCCCAAAAATGGGCCGCGGGCACAGTCGCGCCTAAAAATAAGCCCCCGAAGGTCCCGTCCCCAAGTTGGTCCGCCTCAAAAATGCCCAAAAAACGGGTGGGCTACAGCCTTGGGGGGTGGGGCTGGCCAACAAATCCGCGGACTCGGAATGGGCCGAGACTGCAGCGCCCTCCGTGTGCCAAAAATAGGCAGCGGGCACAGCAAAAATAAGCCCCGAAGGTCCCGTCCCCAAGTTCGTCGACGCAAGAATGCCCAAAAATGGGTGGGCTATAGCCTTGGAGGAGGGCTGGCCCACTTCGTCCGCGGATTGAATGGGGCGAGACTTTGCGAGCTCCCTCCGTGTGCCAAAAATAGGCCGCGGGCACAGCCGTCCCAAAAAATAAGCCCCCGAAGGTCCCGTCCCCAAGTTCGTCCGCTGCAAAAATGCTCAAAAAACGGGTGGGCTATAGCCTTGGGGGAGGGCTGGCCAACCGTCCGCGGACTCGGAATGGGGCGAGACTTTGCGGCGCCCTCCGTGTGCCAAAAATAGGCAGCAGCACCGCACCCAAAAATAAGCCCCGAAGGTCCCGTCCCCAAGTTCATCCGCCGCAAAAATGCCCAGCGGGTGGGCTATAGCCTTGGGGAGGGCTGGCCAACCGTCCGCGGACTCGGAATGGGGCGAGACTTTGCGAGCGCCCTCCGTGTGCCAAAAATAGGCCGTGGGCACAGCTGCGTGCAAAAATAAGCACCCAAAGGTCCCGTCCCCAAGTTCATCCGCCGCAAAAATTTCAAAAAAACGGGTGGGCTAAAGCCTTGGGGGGAGGGGCTGGCCAAGTTCGTCCGCCGGATTCGGAATGGGGCGAGACTTTGCGAGCGCCCTCCGTGTGCCAAAAATAGGCCGCAGCCACAGCCACGCCCAAAAATAAGCGCCCGAAGGTCCCGTCCCCAAGTTCGTCCGACGCAAAAATTCCCAAAAAACGGGTGGGTTATAGCCTTGGGGGGAGGGGCTGGCCAACTTCGTCCGCCGGACTCGGAATGGGGCGAGACTTTGCGTGTGCCCTCTGTGTGCCAAAAAAAGGCCGCGGGCAAAGCCGGGCCAAAAATTAGCACCCGAAGGTCCCGTCCCCAAGTTCGTCCGCTGCAAAAATGCCCAAAAAACGGGTGGGCTATAGCCTTGGGGGGAGGGGCTGGCCAAGTTCGTCCGCCGGACTCAGAATGGGACGAGACTTTGCGAGCGCCCTCCGTGTATGAAAAATAGGCTGCGGGCACAGCCTCACTAAATAATAAGCACCCGAAGGCCCCGTCCCCAAGTTCGTCCGCCGTAAAAATGCCCAAAAAACGGGTGGGCTATAGCCTTGGGGGGAGGGGCTGGCCAACTTCGTCCGCCGGACTCGGAATGGGGCGAGACTTTGCGAGCGCCCTCCGTGTGCCAAAAATAGGCCGCAGCCACAGCCACGCCCAAAAATAAGCGCCCGAAGGTCCCGTCCCCAAGTTCGTCCGACGCAAAAATTCCCAAAAAACGGGTGGGTTATAGCCTTGGGGGGAGGGGCTGGCCAACTTCGTCCGCCGGACTCGGAATGGGGCGAGACTTTGCGTGCGCCCTCCGTGTGCCAAAAAAAGGCCGCGGGCAAAGCCGGGCCAAAAATTAGCACCCGAAGGTCCCGTCCCCAAGTTCGTCCGCCGCAAAAATGCCCAAAAAACGGGTGGGCTATAGCCTTGGGGGGAGGGGCTGTCCAAGTTCATCCGCCAAACTCGGAATGGGGCGAGAATTTGCGAGCGCCCTCCCTGTGCCAAAAATAGGCCGCGGGCACAGCCTCACTAAATAATAAGCACCCGAAGGCCCCGTCCCCAAGTTCGTCCTCCGTAAAAATGCCCAAAAAATGGGTGGGCTATAGCCTTGGGGGGAGGGGCTGGCCAAGTTCGTCCGCCGGATTCGGAATGGGGCGAGATTTTGCGAGCGCCATCCGTGTGCCAAAAATAGGCCGTGGCCACAGCCGAACTCAAAAATAATCGCCCGAAGGTCCCGTCCCCAAGTTCGTCCGCCGCAAAAATGCCCATAAAACGGGTGGGCTATAGCCTTGGGGGGAGGGGCTGGCCAACTTCGTCCGCCGGACTCGGAATGGGGCGAGACTTTGCGAGCGCCCTCTGTGTGCCAAAAATAGGCTACGGGCACAGCCGCGCCCAAAAATAAGCCCCCAAAAGTCCCGTCCCCAAGTTCGTCCGCCGCAAAAAAGCTCAAAAAACGGGTGGGCTATAGCCTTGGGGGGAGGGGTTGGCCAACTTCGTCCGCCGGACTCGGAATGGGGCGAGACTTTGCGAGCGCCCTCTATGTTCCAAAAATAGGCCGCGGGCACAGCCGTGCCCAAAAATAAGCTCCCGAAGGTCCCGTCCCCAAGTTCGTCCGCTGCAAAAATGCCCAAAAAACGGGTGGGCTATAGCCTTGGGGGGAGGGGCTGGCCAAGTTCGTCCGCCGGACTCGGAATGGGGCGAGACTTTGCGAGCGCCCTCCGTGTTCCAAAAATAGGCCGCGGGCACAGCTGCGCCCAAAAATAAAAGCCCGAAGGTCCCATCCCCAAGTTCATCCGCCGCAAAGATGCCCAAAAAAAGTGTGGGCTATAGCCTTGGGGGGAGGGGCTGGCCAAGTTCATCCGCCGGACTCAGAATGGGGCGAGACTTTGCGAGCACCCTCCGTGTGCCAAAAATAGGCCGCGGGCACAGCCGTACCCAAAAATAAGCGCCCGAAGGTCCCATCCCCAAGTTCGTCCGCCGCAAAAATACCCAAAAAACGGGTGGGCTATAGCCTTGGGGGGAGGGGCTGGCCAAGTTCGTCCGCCGGACTCGGAATGGGGCGAAACTTTGCGAGAGCCCTCCGTGTGCCAAAACAAGGCCACGGACTCAGCCGCGCCCAAAAATAAGATTCCGAAGGTCCCGTCCCCAAGTTCGTCCGCTGCAAAAAAGCCCAAAAAACGGGTGGGCTATAGCCTTGGGGGGAGGGGCTGGCCAAGTTCCTCCGCCGGACTCAGAATGGGGCGAGACTTTGCGAGCGCCCTCCGTGTGCCAAAAATAGGCCGCGGGCACAGCCGCACATAAAAATAAAAGCCCAAGGTCCCGTCCCCAAGTTCGTCCGCCGCAAAAATGCCCAAAAAACGTGTGGGTTATAGCCTTGGGGGGAGGGGCTGGCCAAGTTCCTCCGCCGGACTCAGAATGGGGCGAGACTTTGCGAGCGCCCCCCGTGTGCCAAAAATAGCCCGCGGCCACAGCCACGCCCAAAAATAAGCGCCCGAAGGTCCCGTCCCCAAGTTCGTCCGCTGCAAAAATGCCCAAAAAACGGGTGGGCTATATCGTTGGGGGGAGGGGCTGGCCAAGTTCGTCCGCCGGACTCGGAATGGGGTGAGACATTGCGAACACCCTCCGTGTGCCAAAAATAGGCCGCGGGCACAGCTGCGCCCAAAAATAAGCGACCGAAGGTCCCGTCCCCAAGTTCGTCCGCTGCAAAAAAGCCCAAAAAACGGGTGGGCTATAGCCTTGGGGGGAGGGGCTGGCCAAGTTCGTCCGCCGGACTCGGAATGGGGTGAGACTTTATGAGCGCCCTCCGTGTGGGCACAGCAACGCCCAAAAAGAAGCGCCCGAAGGTCCCGTCCCCAAGTTTGTCCGCCGCAAAAATGCCCAAAAAACGGGTGGGCTATATCCTTGGGGGGAGGGGCTGGCCAAGTTCGTCCGCCGGACTCGGAATGGAGCGAGACATATCAAGCACCCTCCGTGTGCCAAAAATAGGCCACGGGCACAGCTGCGCCCAAAAATAAGCACCCGAAGGTCCCGTCCCCAAGTTCGTCCGCTGCAAAAATGCCCAAAAAACGGGTGGGCTATAGACTTGGGGGGAGGGGCTGGCCAAGTTCGTCCGTCGGACTCGGAATGGGGCGAGACTTTGCGAGCGGCCTCCGTGTGCAAAAAAAAAGGCCTTGGGCTCAGCCGTACCTAAAAATTAGCATCCGAAGGTCCCGTCCCCAAGTTCGTCCGCTGCAAAAATGCCCAAAAAACGGGTGGGCTATAGCCTTGGGGGGAGGGGCTGGCCAAGTTCGTCCGCCGGACTCGGAATGGGGCGAGACTTTGCGAGCGCCCTCCGTGTGCCAAAAATAGGCCGCGGGCACAGCTGCGTCCAAAAATAAAAGCCCGAAGGTCCCATCCCCAAGTTCATCCGCCGCAAAGATGCCCAAAAAAAGTGTGGGCTATAGCCTTGGGGGGAGGGGCTGGCCAAGTTCATCCGCCGGACTCAGAATGGGGCGAGACTTTGCGAGCACCCTCCGTGTGCGAAAAAAAGGCCGCGGGCTCAGCCGCGCCCAAAAATAAACGTCCGAAGGTCCCGTCCCCAAGTTCGTCCGCCGGACTCGGAATGGGGCGAGACTTTGCGAGCGCCCTCCGTGTGCCAAAAATAGGCCGCGGGCACAGCTGCGCCCAAAAATAAAAGCCCGAAGGTCCCGTCCCCATGTTCATCCGCCGCAAAAATGCCCAAAAAACGGGTGGGCTATAACCTTGGGGGGAGGGGCTGGCCAAGTTCGTCCGCCGGACTCGGAATGGGGCGAAACTTTGCGAGAGCCCTCCGTGTGCCAAAACAAGGCCACGGACTCAGCCGCGCCCAAAAATAAGCGTCCGAAGGTCCCGTCCCCAAGTTCATCCGCCGCAAAGATGCCCGAAAAAAGTGTGGGCTATAGCCTTGGGGGGAGGGGCTGGCCAAGTTCATCCGCCGGACTCAGAATGGGGCGAGACTTTGCGAGCACCCTCCGTGTGCGAAAAAAAGGCCGCGGGCTCAGCCGCGCCCAAAAATAAGCGTCCGAAGGTCCCGTCCCCAAGTTCGTCCGCCGGACTCGGAATGGGGCGAGACTTTGCGAGCACCCTCCGTGTGCCAAAAATAGGCCGCGGGCACAGCTGCGCCCAAAAATAAAAGCCCGAAGGTCCCGTCCCCAAGTTCGTCCGCTGCAAAAATGCCCAAAAAACGGGTGGGCTATAGGCTTGGGGGGAGGGGCTGGCCAAGTTCGTCCGCCGGACTCAGAATGGGGCGAGACTTTGCGAGCGCCCTCCTTGTACGAAAAATAGGCTGCGGGCAAAGCCGCGCCCAAAAATAAACTCCCGAAGGCCCCGTCCCCAAGTTCGTCCGCCGCAAAAATGGCCAAAAAATGGGTGGGCTATAGCCTTGGGGGGAGGGGCTGGCCAAGTTCGTCCGCCGGACTCGGAATGGGGCTAGACTTTGCTAGCGCCCTCGGTGTGCCAAAACTAGGCCTTGGGTACAGTTGCACACAAAAATAAGCACCCGAAAGTCCCGTCCCCAAGTTCATCCGCCGCAAAAATGCCCAAAAAATGGGTGGGCTATAGCCTTGGGGGGAGGGGCTGGCCAACTTCGTCCCCCGGACTCGGAATGGGGCCAGACTTTGCGAGCGCCCTCCGTGTGCAAAAAATAGGCCGCAGGCACAGCCGCGCCCAAAAATAAGGCCCCGAAGGTCCCGTCCCCAAGTTCATCCACCGCAAAAATGCCCAAAAAACGGGTGGGCTATAGCTTGGGGGGAGGGGCTGGCCAACTTCGTCCGCCGGACTCGGAATGGGGCGAGACTTTGCGAGCACCCTCCGTGTACCAAAAATAGGCCGCGGGCACAGCCACGCCCAAAAATAAGCCCCCGAAGGTCCCGTCCCCAAGTTCGTCCGCCCCAAAATTGTCCAAAAAACGGGTGGGCTATAGCCTTGAGGGGAGGGGCTGGCCAACTTCGTCCGCCTGACTCGGAATGGGGCGAGACTTTGCGAGCGCCCTCCGTGTGCCAAAAATAGGACGCAGGGACAGCCGCGCCCAAAAATAAGCCCCCTAAGGTCCCGTCCCCAAGTTCGTCCGCCGCAAAAATGCCCAAAAAATGGGTGGGCTATAGCCTTGGGGGGAGGGGCTGGCCAACTTCGTCCGCCTGACTCGGAATGGGGTGAGACTTTGCGAGCACCCTCCGTGTGCCAAAAATAGGCCACGGGCACAGCCGTACCCAAAAATAAGCCCCCTAAGGTCCCGTCCCAAAGTTCGTCCGCCGCAAAAATGCCCAAAAAACGGGTGGGTTATAGCCTTGGGGGGAGGGGCTGGCCAACTTCGTCCCCCGGACTCGGAATGGGGCAAGACTTTGCGAACGCCCTCCGTGTGTAAAAAATAGGCCGCAGGCACAGCCGCGCCCAAAAATAAGGCCCCGAAGGTCCCGTCCCCAAGTTCATCCACCGCAAAAATGCCCAAAAAACGGGTGGGCTATAGCTTGGGGAGGGCTGGCCAGCAAATCCGCGGACTCGGAATGGGGCGAGACTGCAGAGCACCCTCCGTGTGCCAAAAATAGGCGCGGGCACAGCCACGCCCAAAAATAAGCCCCGAAGGTCCCGTCCCCAAGTTCATCCGCCCCAAAATGTCCAAAAGCGGGTGGGCTATAGCCTTGAGGAGGGGCTGGCCCACTCGTCCGCCTGACTCGGAATGGGGCGAGACTTTGCAGCGCCCTCCGTGTGCCAAAAATAGAGGCGCAGGGACAGCCGCGCCCAAAAATAAGCCCCTAAGGTCCCGTCCCCAAGTTCGTCCGCAAAAATGCCCGAAAAATGGGTGGGCTATAGCCTTGGGGGAGGGCTGGCCAACTCGTCCGCTGACTCGGAATGGGGTGAGACTTTGCGAGCACCCTCCGTGTGCCAAAAATAGGCCACGGGCACAGCCGTTCCCAAAAATAAGCCCCCTAAGGTCCCGTCCCAAAGTTCGTCCGCCAAAATGCCCAAAAGCGGGTGGGCTATAGCCTTGGGGAGGGCTGGCCGACCGTCCGCCGGACTCGGAATGGGGAGAGACTTTACGAGCGCCCTCCGTGTGTCAAAAATAGACCGCGGTCACAGCCGCGCCCAAAAATAAGCCCCCGAAGGTCCCGTCCCCAAGTTCGTCCGCCGCAAAAATGCCCAAAAAATGGGTGGGCTATAGCCTTGGGGGGAGGGGCTGGCCAACTTCGTCCGCCTGACTCGGAATGGGGCAAGACTTTGCGAGCGCTCTGCGTATGCCAAAAATAGGCCGCGGGGACAGCCGCACCCAAAAATAAGCCCCCTAAGGTCCCGTCCCAAAGTTCGTCCGCCGCAAAAATGCCCAAAAAACGGGTGGGTTATAGCCTTGGGGGGAGGGGCTGGCCAACTTCGTCCCCCGGACTCGGAATGGGGCGAGACTTTGCGAGCGCCCTCCGTGTGCCAAAAATAGGCCACAGGCACAGCCGCGCCCAAAAATAAGGCCCCGAAGGTCCCGTCCCCAAGTTCATCCACCGCAAAAATGCCCAAAAAACGGGTGGGCTATAGCTTGGGGGGAGGGGCTGGCCAACTTCGTCCGCCGGACTCGGAATGGGGTGAGACTTTGCGAGCACCCTCCGTGTGCCAAAAATAGGCCGCGGGCACAGCCACGCCCAAAAATAAGCACCCGAAGGTCCCGTCCCCAAGTTCGTCCGCCCCAAAAATGTCCAAAAAACGGGTGGGCTATAGCCTTGAGGGGAGGGGCTGGCCAACTTCGTCCGCCTGACTCGGAATGGGGCGAGACTTTGCGAGCGCCCTCCGTGTGCCAAAAATAGGCCGCAGGGACAGCCGCGCCCAAAAATAAGCCCCCTAAGGTCCCGTCCCCATGTTCGTCCGCCGCAAAAATGCCCAAAAAATGGGTGGGCTATAGCCTTGCGGGGAGGGGCTGGCCAACTTCGTCCGCCTGACTCGGAATGGGGTGAGACTTTGCGAGCACCCTCCGTGTGCCAAAAATAGGCCACGGGCACAGCCGTACCCAAAAATAAGCCCCCTAAGGTCCCGTCCCAAAGTTCGTCCGCCGCAAAAATGCCCAAAAAACGGGTGGGCTATAGCCTTGGGGGGAGGGGCTGGCCAACTTCGTCCGCCGGATTCGGAATGGGGAGAGACTTTACGAGCGCCCTCCCCGTGTCAAAAATAGACCGCGGTCACAGCCGCGCCCAAAAATAAGCCCCCGAAGGTCCCGTCCCCAAGTTCGTCCGCCGCAAAAATGCCCAAAAAATGGGTGGGCTATAGCCTTGGGGGGAGGGGCTGGCCAACTTCGTCCACCGGACTCGGAATAGGGTGAGACTTTGCGAGCACCCTCCGTGTGCAAGCGTCCGCCCAAAAATACCCAAAAAAATGAGTGGGCTATAGCCTTGGGGGCTGGCCAACCGTCCCGGACTCGGAATGGGGCGAGACTGCGAGCACCCTCCGTGTGCAAAATTAGTCCACGGGCACAGCCGCACCAAAAAATAAGCCCCCAAAAGTCCCGTCCCCAAGTTCGAAAATGCCCAAAAAGCGGGTGGGGCTGGCCGAGGGGCTGCCACACTCGGAATGGGGCGAGACTTTGCGAGCGCCCTCCGTGTGCCAAAAATAGGCTACGGGCACAGCCGTACCCAAAAATAAGCCCCCTAAGGTCCCGTCCCCAAGTTCGTCCGCCGCAAAAATGCCCAAAAAACGGGTGGGCTATAGCCTTGCGGGGAGGGGCTGGCCAACTTCGTCCGCCGGACTCGGAATGGGGCGAGACTTTGCGAGCGCCCTCCGTGTACCAAAAAGAGGCCGCCGGCTCAGCCGTGCTGAAAAATAAGCCCCCGAAGGTCCCGTCCCAAAGTTCGTCCGCCGCAAAAATGCCCAAAAAACGGGTGGGCTATAGCCTTGGGGGGAGGGGCTGGCCAACTTCGTCCGCCTGACTCGGATGGGGCGAGACTTTGCGAGCACCCAGCCGTACCCAAAAATAAGCCCCCTAAGGTCCCGTCCCCAAGTTCGTCCTCCGCAAAAATGCCCAAAAAACGGGTGGGCTATAGCCTTGGGGGGAGGGGCTGGCAAACTTCGTCCGCCGGACTCGGAATGGGGCGAGAATTTGCGAGCACCCTTCGTTTGCCAAAAATAGGAAGCGGGCACAGCCGCGTCCAAAAATAAGCCCCCGAAGGTCCCGTCCCCAAGTTCGTCCGCCGCAAAAATGCCCAAAAAACGGGTGGGCTATAGCCTTGGGGGGAGGGGCTGGCCAACTTCGTCCGCCGGACTCGGAATGAGGCGAGACTTTGCGAGCACCCTCCGTGTACCAAAAAGAGGCCGCCGGCACAGCCGCGCCAAAAAATAAGCCTCCGAAGGTCCCGTCCCAAAGTTCGTCCGCCGCAAAAATGCCCAAAAAACGGGTGGGCTATAGCCTTGGGGGGAGGGGCTGGCCGACTTCGTCCGCCAGACTCGGAATGGGGTGAGACTTTGCGAGCACCCTCCATGTGCCAAAAATAGGCCGCGGGCACAGCCGTATCCAAAAATAAGCCCCCTAAGGTCCCGTCCCAAAGTTCGTCCGCCGCAAAAATGCCCAAAAAACAGGTGGGCAATAGCCTTGGGGGGAGGGGCTGGCCAACTTCGTCCGCCGGACTCGGAATGGGGAGAGACTTTACGAGTGCCCTCCGTGTGTCAAAAATAGACCGCGGGCTCAGCCGCGCCCAAAAAGAAGCCCCCGAAGGTCCGTCCCCACGTTCGTCCGCCGCAAAAATGCCCAAAAAATGGGTGGGCTATAGCCTTGGGGGGAGGGGCTGGCAAACTTCGTCCGCCGGACTCGGAATGGGGCGAGACTTTACGAACACCCTCCGTGTGCCAAAAATAGGAAGTGGGCACAGCCGCGTCCAAAAATAAGCCCCCGAAGGTCCCGTCCCCAAGTTCGTCCGCCGCAAAAATGCCCAAAAAACGGGTGGGCTATAGCCTTGGGGGGAGGGGCTGGCCAACTTCGTCCGCCGGACTCGGAATGGGGCGAGACTTTGCGAGCGCCCTCCGTGTACAAAAAAGAGGCCGCCGGCACAGCTGCGCCGAAAAATAAGCCCCTGAAGGTCCCGTCCCAAAGTTCGTCCGCCGCAAAAATGCCCAAAAAACGGGTGGGCTATAGCCTTGGGGGGAGGGGCTGGCCAACTTCGTCCGCCAGACTCGGAATGGGGTGAGACTTTGCGAGCACCGTCCGTGTGCCAAAAATAGGCCGCGGGCACAGCCGTACCCAAAAATAAGCCCCCTAAGGTCCCGTCCCAAAGTTCGTCCGCCGCAAAAATGCCCAAAAAACGGGTGGGCTATAGCCTTGGGGGGAGGGGCTGGCCCACTTCGTCCGCCAGACTCGGAATGGGTGAGACTTTGCGAGCACCCTCCGTGTGCCCAAAATAGGCTGTGGGCACAGCCGTACCCAAAAATAAGCCCCCTAAGGTCCCGTCCCAAAGTTCGTCCGCCGCAAAAATGCCCAAAAAACGGGTGGGCTATAGCCTTGGGGGGAGGGGCTGGCCCACTTCGTCCGCCAGACTCGGAATGGGGTGAGACTTTGTGAGCACCCTCCATGTGCCAAAAATAGGCCACGGGCACAGCCGTACCCAAAAATAAGTCCCCTAAGGTCCCGTCCCAAAGTTCGTCCGCCGCAAAAATGCCCAAAAAACAGGTGGGCAATAGCCTTGGGGGGAGGGGCTGGCCAACTTCGTCCGCCGGACTCGGAATGGGGAGAGACTTTACGAGCGCCCTCCGTGTGTCAAAAATAGACCGTGGGCTCAGCCCCGCCCAAAAATAAGCCCCTGAAGGTCCGTCCCCACGTTCGTCCGCCGCAAAAATGCCCAAAAAATGGGTGGGCTATAGCCTTGGGGGGAGGGGCTGGCCATCTTCGTCCGCCGGACTCGGAATGGGGCGAGACTTTGCGAGCGCCCTCCGTGTGCCAAAAATAGGCCGTGGTCACAGCCGTGCCCAAAAATAAGCCCCCGAAGGTGCCGTCCCCAAGTTCGTCCGCCGCAAAAATACCCAAAAAACGGGTGGGCTATAGCCTTGGGGGGGGGGCTGGCCCACTTCGTCCGCCGGACTCGGAATGGGGCGAGACTTTACGAGCACCCTCCGTGTGCCAAAAATAGGCCATGGCCACAGCCGCGCCCAAAAATAAGCCCCCGAAGGTCCAGTCCCCAAGTTCGTCCGCCGCAAAAATGCCCAAAGAACGGGTGGGTTATAGCCTTGGGGGGAGGGGCTGGCCAACTTCGTCCGCCGGACTCGGAATAGGGAGAGACTTTGCGAGCGTCCTCCGTGTGCCAAAAATAGGCCGCGGGCACAGCCGCACCTAAAAATAAGCCCACAAAGGTCCCGTCCCCAAGTTCATCCGCCGCAAAAATGCCCAAAAAACGGGTGGGCTATAGCCTTGGGGGGGGGGGGGGGGGGCTGGCCCACTTCGTCCGCCGGACTCGGAATGGGGTGAGACTTTACGAGCACCCTCCGTGTGCCAAAAATAGGCCGCGGGCACAGCCGCGCCCAAAAATAAGCCCCCGTAGGTCCAGTCCCCAAGTTCGTTCGCCGCAAAAATGCCCAAAAAACGGGTGGGCTATAGCCTTGGGGGGAGGGGCTGGCCAACTTCGTCTGCCGGACTCGGAATGGGGAGAGACTTTGCGAGCGCCCTCCGTGTGCCAAAAATAGCCGCGGGAACAGCCGCGCCTAAAAATAAGCCAACGAAGGTCCCGTCCCCAAGTTCATCTGCCGCAAAAATGCCCAAAAAACGGGTGGGCTATAGCCTTGGGGGGAGGGGCTGGCCCACTTCGTCCGCCGGACTCGGAATGGGGCGAGACTTTGCGAGTGCCCTCCGCGTGCCAAAAATAGGCTGCAAGCACAGCCGCGCCCAAAAATAAGCCCCCGAAAGTGCCGTCCCCAAGTTCGTCCGCCGCAAAAATGCCCAAAAAACGGGTGGGATATAGCCTTGGGGGGAGGGGCTGGCCGACTTCGTCCGCCGGACTCGGAATGGGGAGAGACTTTGCGAGCACCCTCCATGTGCCAAAAATAGGCCGTGGGCACAGCCGCGGCCAAAAATTAGCCCCCGAAGGTCCCGTCCCCAAGTTCATCCGCCGCAAAAATGCCCAAAAAACGGGTGGGGTATAGCCTTGGGGGGAGGGGCAGGCCCACTTCGTCCGCCGGACTCGGAATGGGGTGAGACTTTGCGAGTGCCCTCCGTGTGCCAAAAATAGGCCGCAGGCACAGCCGCGCCCAAAAATAAGTCCCCGAAGGTCCCGTCCCCAAGTTCGTCCACCGCAAAAATACCCAAAAAACGGGTGGGCTATAGCCTTGGGGGGTGGGGCTGGCCAACTTCGTCCGCCGGACTCGGAATGGGGCGAGACTTTGCGAGCGCCCTCCGTGTGCCAAAAATAGGCCGCGGTCACAGCCGCGTCCAATAATAAGCCCCCGAAGGTCCCATCCCCAAGTTCATTCGCCGCAAAAATGCCCAAAAAACGGGTGGGCTATAGCCTTGGGGGGAGGGGCTGGCGAACTTCGTCCGCCGGACTCGGAATGGGGCGAGACTTTGCGAGTGCCCTACAAGTACCAAAAATAGGCCGCAGGCACAGCCGTACCTAAAAATAAGCCCCCGAAGGTCCCGTCCCCAAGTTCGTCCGCCGCAAAAATGCCCAAAAAACGGGTGGGCTATAGCCCTGGGGGGAGGGGCTGGCCAACTTTGTCCGCCGGACTCGGAATGGGGCGAGACTTTGCGAGCACCCTCCGTGTGCCAAAAATACGCCGCAAGAACAGGCGGGCACAAAAATAAGCCCCCGAAGGTCCCGTCCCCAAGTTCGTCCGCCGCAAAATGCCCAAAAAATGGGTGGGCAGCCTTGGGGGGAGGGGCTGGCCAACTTCGTCTGCCGGACTCAGAATGGGGCGAGACTTTGCGAGCACCCTCCGTGTGCCAAAAATAGGCCGCGGGCACAGCCTCGCCCAAAAATAAGCCCCCGAAGGTCCCGTCCCCAAGTTCGTCCGCCGCAAAAATGCCCAAAAAAACGGGTGGGCTATAGCCTTGGGGGGAGGGGCTGGCCCACTTCGTCCGCCGGACTCGGAATCGGGTGAGACTTTGCGAGTGCCCTCTGTGTGCCAAAAATAGGCCGTGGGCACAGCCGCGCACAAAAATAAGCCCCCGAAGGTCCCGTCCCCAAGTTCGTCCGCCGCAAAATTCCCAAAAAACGGGTGGGCTATAGCCTTGGGGGGAGGGGCTGGCGAACTTCGTCCGCCGGACTCGGAATGGGGCGAGACTTTGCGAGTGCCCTCCAAGTACCAAAAATAGGCCGCAGGCACAGCCGCACCTAAAAATAAGCCCCCGAAGGTCCCGTCCCCAAGTTCGTCCGCCGCAAAAATGCCCAAAAAACGGGTGGGCTATAGCCTTGGGGGGAGGGGCTGGCCAACTTTGTCCGCCGGACTCGGAATGGGGTGAGACTTTGCGAGCACCCTCCGTGTGCCAAAAATACGCCGCAAGCACAGACGGGCATAAAAATATGCCCCCGAAGGTCCCGTCCCCAAGTTCGTCCGCCGCAAAATGCCCAAAAAACGGGTGGGCAGCCTTGGGGGGAGGGGCTGGCCAACTTCGTCTGCCGGACTCAGAATGGGGCGAGACTTTGTGAGCACCCTCCGTGTGCCAAAAATAGGACGCGGGCACAGCCGCGCCCAAAAATAAGCCCCCGAAGGTCCCGCCCCCATGTTCGTCCGCCGCAAAAATGCCCAAAAAACGGGTGGGCTATAGCCTTGGTGGGTGGGGCTGGCCAATTTCGTCCGCCGGACTCGGAATGGGGTGAGACATTGCGAGCGCCCTCCGTGTGCCAAAAATAGGCCGCG
Source organism: Citrus mangshanensis (assembly GCA_030449895.1). NCBI lineage: Eukaryota > Viridiplantae > Streptophyta > Magnoliopsida > Sapindales > Rutaceae > Citrus > Citrus mangshanensis. The sequence continues at coordinate 89,374 of JASUUJ010000170.1, read as the reverse complement.
GGCACAGCCGCGCCCAAAAATAAGCCCCAAAAGGTCCTGTCCCCAAGTTCGTCCCCCGCAAAAATGCGCAAAAAACGGGTGGGCCATAGCCTTGGCGGGAGGGGCTGGCCAACTTCGTCCGCCGGACTTGGAATGGGGCGAAGCTTTGCGAGCGCCCTCCGTGTGCCAAAAATAGGCCGCGGGCACAGCCGCGCCCAAAAATAAGCCCCCGAAGGTCCCGTCCCCAAGTTCGTCCGCCGCAAAAATGCCCAAAATACAGGTGGGCTATAGCCTTGGGGGGAGGGGCTGGCGAACTTCGTCCGCCGGACTCGGAATGGGGCGAGACTTTGCGAGCGCCCTCCGTTTGCCAAAAAGAGGCCGCAGGCACAGCCGTACCTAAAAATAACCCCCCGAAGGTCCCGTCCCCAAGTTCTTCCGCCACAAAAATGCCCAAAAAACGGGTGGGCTATAGCCTTGGGGGGAGGGGCTGGCCCACTTCGTCCGCCGGACTCGGAATGGGGTGAGACTTTACGAGCGCCCTCTGTGTGCCAAAAATAGGCCGCAAGCACAGCCGCGCCCAAAAATAAGCCCCCGAACGTCCCGTCCCCAAGTTCGTCCGCCGCAAAAATGCCCAAAAAACGGGTGGGCTATAGCCTTGGGGGGAGGGGCTGGCCAACTTCGTCCGCCGGACTCGGAATGGGGAGAGACTTTGCGAGCGCCCTCCGTGTGTCAAAAATAGACCGCGGGCACAGCCGCGCCGAAAAATAAGCCCCCGAAGGTCCCGTCCCCAAGTTCGTCCGCAGCAAAAATGCCCAAAAAACGGGCGGGCTGTAGCCTTGGGGGGAGGGGCTGGCCAACTTCGTCTGCCGGACTCGGAATGGGGCGAGACTTTGCGAGCGCCCTCCATGTGCCAAAAATAGGCCGCGGTCACAGCCGCGCCCAAAAATAAGCCCCCGAAGGTCCCATCCCCAAGTTCGTTCGCCGCAAAAATGCCCAAAATACGGGTGGGCTATAGCCTTGGGGGGAGGGGCTGGCGAACTTCGTCCGCCGGACTCGGAATGGGGCGAGACTTTGCGAGTGGCCTCCGTGTGCCAAAAATAGGCCGCGGGCACAGCCGCCCCCAAAAATAAGCGCCCGAAGGTCCCGTTCCCAAGTTCGTGCGCATCAAAAATGCCCAAAAAATGGGTGGGCTATAGCCTTGGGGGGAGGAGTTGGCCCACTTCGTCCGCCGGACTCGGAATGAGGTGAGACTTTGTGAGCGCCCTCTGTGTGCCAAAAATAGGCCGCGGGGACAGCCACGACCAAAAACAAGTGCCCGAAGGTCCCGTCCCCAAGTTAGTCCGCCGTAAAAATGCCCAAAAAACGGGTGGGCTATAGCCTTGGGGAGAGGGTCTGGCTAACTTCGTCCGCCGGACTCGGAATTGTGCGAGACTTTGCGAGCGCCCTCCGTGTGCCAAAAATAGGCCGCGGGCAAAGCCGCGCCTAAAAAATAAGCCCCCAAAGGTCCCGTCCCCGAGTTCGTCCGCCGCAAAAATGCCCAAAAAATGGGTGGACAATAGCCTTGGGGGGAGGGGCTGGCCAACTTCGTCCGCCGGACTCGGAATGGGGCGAGACTTTGCGAGCGCCCTCCGTGTGCCAAAAATAGGCCGCGGGCACAGCCGCGCCCAAAAATAAGTCCCCGAAGGTCCCGTCCCCAAGTTCGTCCGCCGCCAAAATGCCCAAAAAACGGGTGGGCTATAGCCTTGGGGGGAGGGGCTGGCCAACTTCGTCCGCCGGACTCGGAATGGGGTGAGACTTTGCGAGCGCCCTCCGTGTGCCAAAAATAGGCAGTGGGCACAGCCGTGCCCAAAAATAAGCCCCCGAAGGTCCCGTCCCCAAGTTCGTCCGCCGCAAAAATGCCCAAAAAACGGGTGGGCTATTGCCTTGGGGGGCGGGGCTGGCCAACTCCATCCGCAGGACTCGGAATGGGGCGAGACTTTGCAAGCGCCCTCCGTGTGCCAAAAATAGGCCGCGGACACAGCCGAGCCCAAAAATAAGCCCCCGAAGGTCCCGTCCCCTAGTTCGTCCGCCGCAAAAATTCCCAAAAAACGGGTGGGCTATAGCCTTGGGGGGAAGGGCTGGCCAACTTCGTCCGCCGGACTCGGAATTGTGCGAGACTTTGCGAGCGCCCTCCGTGTGCCAAAAATAGGCCGCGGGCAAAGCCGCGCCTAAAAAATAAGCCCCCGAAGGTCCCGTCCCCGAGTTCGTCCGCCGCAAAAATGCCCAAAAAATGGGTGGACAATAGCCTTGGGGGGAGGGGCTGGCCAACTTCGTCCGCCGGACTCGGAATGGGGCGAGACTTTGCGAGCGCCCTCCGTGTGCCAAAAATAGGCCGCGGGTACAGCCGTGCCCCAAAATAAGCCCCCGAAGGTCCCGTCCCCAAGTTCGTCCGCCGCAAAAATGGCCAAAAAACGGGTGGACTATAGCCTTGGTTGGAGGAGCTGGCCAACTTCGTCCGCCGGACTCGGAATGGGGCGAGACTTTGCAAGCGCCCTCCGTGTGCCAAACATAGGCCGCGGGCACAGCCGCGCCCAAAAATAAGCCCCCGAAGGTCCCGTCCCCAAGTTAGTCCGCCGTAAAAATGCCCAAAAAACGGGTGGGCTATAGCCTTGGGGAGAGGGTCTGGCTAACTTCGTCCGCCGGACTCGGAATTGTGCGAGACTTTGCGAGCGCCCTCCGTGTGCCAAAAATAGGCCGCGGGCAAAGCCGCGCCTAAAAAATAAGCCCCCAAAGGTCCCGTCCCCGAGTTCGTCCGCCGCAAAAATGCCCAAAAAATGGGTGGACAATAGCCTTGGGGGGAGGGGCTGGCCAACTTCGTCCGCCGGACTCGGAATGGGGCGAGACTTTGCGAGCGCCCTCCGTGTGCCAAAAATAGGCCGCGGGCACAGCCGCGCCCAAAAATAAGTCCCCGAAGGTCCCGTCCCCAAGTTCGTCCGCCGCAAAAATGCCCAAAAAACGGGTGGGCTATAGCCTTGGGGGGAGGGGCTGGCCAACTTCGTCCGCCGGACTCGGAATGGGGTGAGACTTTGCGAGCGCCCTCCGTGTGCCAAAAATAGGCCGCGGGTACAGCCGTGCCCCAAAATAAGCCCCCGAAGGTCCCGTCCCCAAGTTCGTCCGCCGCAAAAATGGCCAAAAAACGGGTGGACTATAGCCTTGGTTGGAGGAGCTGGCCAACTTCGTCCGCCGGACTCGGAATGGGGCGAGACTTTGCAAGCGCCCTCCGTGTGCCAAACATAGGCCGCGGGCACAGCCGCGCCCAAAAATAAGCCCCCGAAGGTCCCGTCCCCAAGTTTGTCCGCCGCAAAAATGCCCAAAAAACGGGTGGGCTATAGCCTTGGGGGGAGGCGCTGGCCAACTTCGTCCGCCGGACTCGGAATGGGGCGAGACTTTGCGAGCGCCCTCCGTGTGCCAAAAATAGGCCGCGGGCACAGCCGCGCCCAAAAATAAGTCCCCGAAGGTCCCGTCCCCAAGTTCGTCCGCCGCCAAAATGCCCAAAAAACGGGTGGGCTATAGCCTTGGGGGGAGGGGCCGGCCAACTTCGCCCGCCGGACTCGGAATGGGGTGAGACTTTGCGAGCGCCCTCCGTGTGCCAAAAATAGGCCGCGGGTACAGCCGTGCCCCAAAATAAGCCCCCGAAGGTCCCATCCCCGAGTTCGTCCGCCGCAAAAATGCCCAAAAAACGGGTGGGCTATAGCCTTGGGGGCAGGGGCTGGCCCACTTCGTCCGCCAGACTCGGAATGGGGCGAGAATTTGCGAGCGCCCTCCCTGTGCCAAAAATAGGCCGCGGGCACAGCCGCGCCCAAAATAAGCGCCCGAGGGTCCCGTCCCCAAGTTCGTCCGCCGCAAAAATGCTCAAAAAACGGGTGGGCTACAGCCTTGGGGGGAGGGGCTGGCCAAATTCGTCCGCCGGACTTGGAATGGGGCGTAATTTTGCGAGCACTCTCCGTGTGCCAAAAATAGGCCGCGGGTACAGCCGTTCCTCAAAATAAACCACCGAAGGTCCCGTCCCCAAGTTCGTCCGCAGCAAAAATGCCCAAAAAACGGGTGGGCTATAGCCTTGGGGGGAGGGGCTGGCCAACTTCGTCCGCCGGACTCGGAATGGGGAGAGACTTTGCGAGCGGCCTCCGTGTGCCAAAAATAGGCCGTGGGCACAGCCGCGCCCCAAAATAAGCCACCGAAGGTACCGTCCCATAGTACGTCCGCCGCAAAAATGCCCAAAAAACGGGTGGGCTATAGCCTTGGGGGGAGGGGCTGGCCAACTTTGTCCGCCGGACTCGGAATGGGGCGAGACTTTGCGAACACCCTCTGTGTGCCAAAAATAGGCCGCGGGCACAGCCGTACCCAAAAATAATCCCCCGAAGGTCCCGTCCCCAAGTTCGTCCGCCGCAAAAATAGCCAAAAAACGGGTGGGCTATAGCCTTGGTGGGAGGAGCTGGCCAACTTCGTCCGCCGGACTCGGAATGGGGCGAGACTTTGCGAGCGCCCTCCGTGTGCCAAAAATAGGCTGCGGGTACAGGCGCGCCCAAAAATAAGCCCCCGAAGGTCCCGTCCCCAAGTTCGTCCGCCGCAAAAATGCCCAAAAAACGGGTGGGCTATAGCCTTGGGGGGAGGGGCTGGCCAACTTCGTCCGCCGGACTCGGAATGGGGCGCGACTTTGCGAGCGCCCTCCATGTGCCAAAAGTAGACTGCGGGCACAGCCACGCCCAAAAATAAGCCCCCGAAGGTCCCGTCCCAAAGTTCGTCCGCCGCAAAAATGCCCAAAAAATGGGTGGGCCATAGCCTTGGGGGGAGGGGCCGGCCCACATCGTCCGCCGGACTCGGAATGGGGCGAGACTTTGCGAACACCCTCTGTGTGCCAAAAATAGGCCGCGGGCACAGCCGTACCCAAAAATAATCCCCCGAAGGTCCCGTCCCCAAGTTCGTAAAAATAGCCAAAAAACGGGTGGGCTATAGCCTTGGTGGGAGGAGCTGGCCAACTTCGTCCGCCGGACTCGGAATGGGGCGAGACTTTGCGAGCGCCCTCCGTGTGCCAAACATAGGCCGTGGGCACAGCCGTGTCCAAAAATAAGCCCCCGAAGGTCCCGTCCCCAAGTTCGTCCGCCGCAAAAATGCTTAAAAAACGGGTGGGCTTTAGCCTTGGGGGGAGGGGCTGGCCGACTTCGTCCGCCGGACTCGGAATGGGGTGAGACCTTGCGAGCGTCCTCCATGTGCCAAAAATAGGCCGCGGGCAAGGCCGCGCCCAAAACTAAGCCGCCGAAGGTCCCGTCCCCAAGTTCGTCCGCCGCAAAAATGCTCAAAAAACGGGTGGGCTACAGCCTTGGGGGGAGGGGCTGGCCGTCCGCGGACTTGGAATGGGGCGTAATTTTGCGAGCGCTCTCCGTGTGCCAAAAATAGGCCGCGGGTACAGCCGTTCCTCAAAATAAACCACCGAAGGTCCCGTCCCCAAGTTCGTCCGCAGCAAAAAAGCCCAAAAAACGGGTGGTCTATAGCCTTGGGGGGAGGGGCTGGCCAACTTCGTCCGCCGGACTCGGAATGGGGAGAGACTTTGCGAGCGGCCTCCGTGTGCCAAAAATAGGCCGTGGGCACAGCCGCGCCCCAAAATAAGCCCCCGAAGGTACCGTCCCATAGTACGTCCGCCGCAAAAATGCCCAAAAAACGGGTGGGCTATAGCCTTGGGGGGAGGGGCTGGCCAACTTTGTCCGCCGGACTCGGAATGGGGCGAGACTTTGTGAGCGCCGTCCGTGCGCCAAAAATAGGCCGCGGGCATGCCCGCCCCCAAAAATAAGCCACCGAAGGTCCCGTCCCCAAGTTCGTCCGCCGTAAAAATGCCCAAAAAACGGGTGGGCTATAGCCTTGGGGGGAGGGGCTGGCCAACTTCGTCCGCCGGTCTCGGAATGGGGCGCGACTTTGCGAGCGCCCTCCATGTGCCAAAAGTAGACTGCGGGCACAGCCACGCCCAAAACTAAGCCCCCGAAGGTCCCGTCCCAAAGTTCGTCCGCCGCAAAAATGCCCAAAAAATGGGTGGGCCATAGCCTTGGGGGGACGGGCCGGCCCACATCGTCCGCCGGACTCGGAATGGGGCGAGACTTTGCGAACACCCTCTGTGCCAAAAATAGGCGGGCACAGCCGTACCCAAAAATAATCCCCGAAGGTCCCGTCCCCAAGTTCGTCCGCCGCAAAATAGCCAAAAACGGGTGGGCTATAGCCTTGGTGGGAGGAGCTGGCCAACTTCGTCCGCCGGACTCGGAATGGGGCGAGACTTTGCGAGCGCCCTCCGTGTGCCAAACATAGGCCGCGGGCACAGCCGTGTCCAAAAATAAGCCCCCGAAGGTCCCGTCCCCAAGTTCGTCCGCCGCAAAAATGCTTAAAAAACGGGTGGGCTTTAGCCTTGGGGGGAGGGGCTGGCCGACTTCGTCCGCCGGACTCGGAATGGGGTGAGACCTTGCGAGCGTCCTCCATGTGCCAAAAATATTCCGCGGGCACAGCCGCGCCCAAAACTAAGCCGCCGAAGGTCCCGTCCCCAAGTTCGTCCGCCGCAAAAATGCTCAAAAAACGGGTGGGCTACAGCCTTGGGGGGAGGGGCTGGCCAAATTCGTCCGCCGGACTTGGAATGGGGCGTAATTTTGCGAGCGCTCTCCGTGTGCCAAAAATAGGCCGCGGGTACAGCCGTTCCTCAAAATAAACCACCGAAGGTCCCGTCCCCAAGTTCGTCCGCAGCAAAAAAGCCCAAAAAACGGGTGGGCTATAGCCTTGGGGGGAGGGGCTGGCCAACTTCGTCCGCCGGACTCGGAATGGGGAGAGACTTTGCGAGCGGCCTCCGTGTGCCAAAAATAGGCCGTGGGCACAGCCGCGCCCCAAAATAAGCCCCCGAAGGTACCGTCCCATAGTACGTCCGCCGCAAAAATGCCCAAAAAACGGGTGGGCTATAGCCTTGGGGGGAGGGGCTGGCCAACTTTGTCCGCCGGACTCTGAATGGGGCGAGACTTTGTGAGCGCCGTCCGTGCGCCAAAAATAGGCCGCGGGCACGCCCGCCCCCAAAAATAAGCCACCGAAGGTCCCGTCCCCAAGTTCATCCGCCGTAAAAATGGCCAAAAAACGGGTGGGCTATAGCCTTGGGGGGAGGAGCTGGCCAACTTCGTCCGCCGGACTCGGAATGGGGCGAGACTTTGCGAGCGCCCCCCGTGTGCCAAAAATAGGCCGCAGACACAGCCACGCCCAAAAATAAGCCCCCGAAGGTCCCGTCCCCAAGTTCGTCCGCCGCAAAAATGCCCGAAAAACGGGTGGGCTATAGCCTTGGGCGGAGGGGCTGGCCGATTTCGTCCGCCGGACTCGGAATGGGCGAGACTTTGCGAGCAACCTCCGTGTGCCAAAAATAGGCTGCGGGTACAGGGGCGCCCAAAAATAAGCCCCCGAAGGTCCCGTCCCCAAGTTCGTCCGCCGCAAAAATGCCCAAAAAACGGGTGGGCTATAGCCTTTGGGGGAGGGACTGGCCAACTTCGTCCGCCGGACTCGTAATGGGGCGAGACTTTGCGAGAGCCCTCTGTGTGTCAAAAATAGGCCGCGGGCACAGCTGTACCCAAAAATAAGCCCCCGAAGGTCCCGTCCCCAAGTTCGTCCGCCGCAAAAATGCCCAAAAAACGGGTGGGCTATAGCCTTGGGGGGAGGGGCTGGCCAACTTCGTCCGCCGGACTCGGAATGGGGCGCGACCTTGTGAGCGCCCTCCATGTGCCAAAAGTAGACTGCGGGCACAGCCGCGCCCAAAAATAAGCCGCCGAAGGTCCCGTCCCCAAGTTCGTCCGCCGCAAAAATGCCCAAAAAACGGGTGGGCTATAGCCTTGGGGGAGGGGCTGGCCAACTTCGTCCGCCGGACTCGGAATGGGGCGAGACTTTGCGAACACCCTCCGTGTGCCAAAAATAGGCCGCGGGCACATCCGTACCCAAAAATAATCCCCCGAAGGTCCCGTCCCCAAGTTCGTCCGCCGCAAAAATGGCAAAAAAACGGGTGGGCTATAGCCTTGGTGGGAGGAGCTGGCCCACTTCGTCCGCCGGACTCGGAATGGGGCGACACTTTGCGAGCGCCCTCCGTGTGCCAAAAATAGGCCGCGGGCACAGCCTTACCCCAAAATAAGCCCCCGAAGGTCCCGTCCCCATGTTCGTCCGCCGCAAAAATGCCAAAAAAACGGATGGGCTATAGCCTTGGGGGAGGGGCCGGCCAACTTCGTCCGCCGGACTCGGAATGGGGCGAGACTTTGCGAGCGCCCTCCGTGTGCCAAACATAGGCCACAGACACAGCCACGCCCAAAAATAAGCCCCCGAAGGTCCCGTCCCCAAGTTCTTCCGCCGCAAAAATGCCCAAAAAACGGGTAGTCTATAGCCTTGGGGGGAGGGGCTGGCCAAATTCGTCCGCCGGACTCGCAATGGGGCGAGACTTTACGAGCACCCTCCGTGTGCAAAACATAGGCCGCGGACACAGCCGCGCCCAAAAATAAGCCTCCGAAGGTCCCGTCCCCAAGTTCGTCCGCCGCAAAAATGCCCAAAAAACGGGTGGGCTATAGCCTTGGGGGGAGGGTTGGCGACAAATCCGCGGACTCGGAATGGGGTGAGACTTTGGGAGCGGCCTCCGTGTGCCAACAATAGGCCGCGGGCACAGCCGCGCCCAGAAATAAGCCCCCGAAGGTCCCATCCCCAAGTTCATCCGCCGCAAAAATGCCCAAAAAACGGGTGGGCTATAGCCTTGCGGGGAGGTGCTGGCCCACTTCGTCCGCCGGACTCGGAATAGGGCGACACTTTGTGAGCGCCTTCCGTGTGCCAAAAGTAGGCCGCGGCCACAGCCGCGCCCAAAAATAAGCCCCCGAAGGTCCCGTCCCCAAGTTCGTCCGCGCAAAAATGCCCAAAAACGGGTGGGCTATAGCCTTGGGGGGAGGGGCTGGCCAACTTCGTCCGCCGGACTCGGAATGGGGAGAGACTTTGCGAGCGGCCTCCGTGTGCCAAAAATAGGCCGTGGGCACAGCCGCGCCCCAAAATAAGCCCCCGAAGGTCCCGTCCCATAGTACGTCCGCCGCAAAAATGCCCAAAAAACGGGTGGGCTATAGCCTTGGGGGGAGGGGCTGGCCAACTTCGTCCGCCGGACTCGGAATGGGGCGAGACTTTGCGAGCGCCGTCCGTGCGCCAAAAATAGGCCGCAGGTACGGCCGCGCCCGAAAATAAGCCCCCGAAGGTCCCGTCCCCAAGTTCGTCCGCCGCAAAAATGGCCAAAAAACGGGTGGGCTATAGCCTTGGTGGGAGGAGCTGGCCCACTTCGTCCGCCGGACTCGGAATGGGGCGAGACTTTGCGAGTGCCCTCCGTGTGCCAAACATAGGCCGCGGGCACCGCCGTGTCCAAAAATAAGCCCCCGAAGGTCCCGTCCCCAAGTTCGTCCGCCGCAAAAATGCTTAAAAAACGGGTGGGCTTTAGCCTTGGGGGGAGGGGCTGGCCGACTTCGTCCGCCGGACTCGGAATGGGGTGAGACGTTGCGAACGTCCTCCATGTGCCAAAAATAGGCCGCGGGCACAGCCGCGCCCCAAAATAAGCCCCCGAAGGTCCCGTCCCATAGTACGTCCGCCGCAAAAATGCCCAAAAAACGGGTGGGCTATAGCCTTGGGGGGAGGGGCTGGCCAACTTTGTTCGCCGGACTCGGAATGGGGCGAGACTTTGTGAGCGCCGTCCGTGCGCCAAAAATAGGCCGCGGGCACGCCCGCGCCCAAAAATAAGCCCCCGAAGGTCCCGTCCCCAAGTTCATCCGCTGCAAAAATGCCCAAAAAACGGGTGGGCTATAGCCTTGCGGTGAGGTGCTGGCCCACTTCGTCCGCCGGACTCGGAATGGGGCGAGACTTTGCGAGCGCCCCCTGTGTGCCAAAAATAGGCCGCAGACACAGCCACGCCCAAAAATAAGCCCCCGAAGGTCCCGTCCCCAAGTTCGTCCGCCGCAAAAATGCCCGAAAAACGGGTGGGCTATAGCCTTGGGCGGAGGGGCTGGCCGACTTCGTCCGCCGGACTCGGAATGGGCGAGACTTTGCGAGCACCCTCCGTGTGCCAAAAATAGGCTGCGGGTACAGGCGCGCCCAAAAATAAGCCCCCGAAGGTCCCGTCCCCAAGTTCGTCCGCCGCAAAATTGCCCAAAAAACGGGTGGGCTATAGCCTTTGGGGGAGGGACTGCCCAACTTCGTCCGCCGGACTCGTAATGGGGCGAGACTTTGCGAGAGCCCTCCGTGTGTCAAAAATAGGCCGCAGGCACAGCTGTACCCAAAAATAAGCCCCCGAAGGTCCCGTCCCCAAGTTCGTCCGCCGCAAAAATGCCCAAAAAACGGGTGGGCTATAGCCTTGGGGGGAGGGGCTGGCCAACTTCGTCCGCCGGACTCGGAATGGGGCGCGACTTTGCGAGCGCCCTCCATGTGCCAAAAGTAGACTGCGGGCACAGCCGCGCCCAAAAATAAGCCCCCGAAGGTCCCGTCCCAAAGTTCGTCCGCCGCAAAAATGCCCAAAAAATGGGTGGGCCATAGCCTTGGGGGGAGGGGCCGGCCCACATCGTCCGCCGGACTCGGAATGGGGCGAGACTTTGCGAACACCCTCTGTGTGCCAAAAATAGGCCGCGGGCACAGCCGTACCCAAAAATAATCCCCCGAAGGTCCCGTCCCCAAGTTCGTCCGCCGCAAAAATAGCCAAAAAACGGGTGGGCTATAGCCTTGGTGGGAGGAGCTGGCCAACTTCGTCCGCCGGACTCGGAATGGGGCGAGACTTTGCGAGCGCCCTCCGTGTGCCAAACATAGGCCGCGGGCACAGCCGTGTCCAAAAATAAGCCCCCGAAGGTCCCGTCCCCAAGTTCGTCCGCCGCAAAAATGCTTAAAAAACGGGTGGGCTTTAGCCTTGGGGGGAGGGGCTGGCCGACTTCGTCCGCCGGACTCGGAATGGGGTGAGACCTTGCGAGCGTCCTCCATGTGCCAAAAATAGGCCGCGGGCACAGCCGCGCCCAAAACTAAGCCGCCGAAGGTCCCGTCCCCAAGTTCGTCCGCCGCCAAAATGCCCAAAAAACGGGTGGGCTATAGCCTTGGGGGGAGGGGCTGGCCCACTTCGTCCGCCAGACTCGGAATGGGGCGAGACTTTGCGAGCGCCCTCCGTGTGCCAAAAATAGGCCGCGGGCACAGCCTCACCCCAAAATAAGCCCCCGAAGGTCCCGTCCCCATGTTCGTCCGCCGCAAAAATGCCAAAAAAACGGATGGGCTATAGCCTTGGGGGGAGGGGCCGGCCCACTTCGTCCGCCGGACTCGGAATGGGGTGAGACTTTGCGAGCGCCCTCCGTGTGCCAAAAATAGGCCGCGGGCACAGCCGCGCCAAAAAAAAATCCCCCGAAGGTCCCGTCCCCAAGTTCTTCCGCCGCAAAAATGCCAAAAAAACGGATGGGCTATAGCCTTGGGGGGAGGGGCCGGCCCACTTCGTCCGCCGGACTCGGAATGGGGTGAGACCTTGCGAGCGTCCTCCATGTGCCCAAAATAGGCCGCGGGCACAGCCGTGCCCCAAAATAAGCCCCCGAAGGTCCCGTCCCATAGTACGTCCGCCGCAAAAATGCCCAAAAAACGGGTGGGCTATAGCCTTGGGGGGATGGGCTGGCCAACTTCGTCCGCCGGACTCGGAATGGGGCGAGACTTTGCGAGCACCCTCCGTGTGCCAAAAATAGGCCGCGGGCACAGCCGCACCCAAAAATAAGCCCCCGAAGGTCCCGTCGTCAAGTTCGTCCGCCGCAAAAATGCCCAAAAAACGGGTGGGCTATAGCCTTGGGGGGAGGGGCTGGCCAACTTCGTCCGCCGGACTCGGAATGGGGCGAGACTTTGCAAGCGCCCTCCGTGTGCAAAAAATAGGCTGCGGGCACAGGCGCCCAAAAATAAGCCCCCGAAGGTCCCGTCCCCAAGTTCGTCCGCTGCAAAAATACCCAAAAAACAGGTGGGCTGTAGCCTTGGGGGGAGGGGCTGGCCAACTTCGTCCGCCGGACTCGTAATGGGGCGAGACTTTGTGAGCGCCCTCCGTGTGCCAAAAATAGGCCGTGGGCACAGTCGCGCCCAAAAATAAGCCCCCGAAGGTCCCGTCCCCAAGTTCGTCCGCTGCAAAAATACCCAAAAAACGGGTGGGCTATAGCCTTGGGGGGAGGGGCTGGCCAACTTCGTCCAACGGACTCGGAATGGGGCGAGACTTTGCGAGTGCCCTCCGTGTGCCAAAAATAGGCCGTGGGCAAAGCCGCGCCCAAAAATAAGCCCCCGAAGGTCCCATCCCCAAGTTCGTCCGCCGCAAAAATGCCCAAAAAACGGGTGGGCTATAGCCTTGGGGGGAGGGGCTGGCCAACTTCGTCCGCCGGACTCGGAATGGGGCGAGACTTTGTGTTCGCGCTCCGTGTGCCAAAAATAGGCCCTGGGCAGAGCCGCGCCCAAAAATAAGCCCCCGAAGGTCCCGTCCCCAAGTTCGTCCGCCGCAAAAATGCCCAAAAAACAGGTGGGCTATAGCCTTGGGGGGAGGGGCTGGCCAACTTCGTCTGCCGGACTCGTAATGGGGCGAGACTTTGCGAACGCCCTCCGTGTGCCAAAAATAGGCCGTGGGCACAGTCGCGCCCAAAAATAAGCCCCCGAAGGTCCCGTCCCCAAGTTCGTCCGCTGCAAAAATACCCAAAAAACGGGTGGGCTATAGCCTTGGGGGGAGGGGCTGGCCAACTTCGTCCAACGGACTCGGAATGGGGCGAGACTTTGCGAGTGCCCTCCGTGTGCCAAAAATAGGCCGTGGGCAAAGCCGCGCCCAAAAATAAGCCCCCGAAGGTCCCGTCCCCAAGTTCGTCCGCCGCAAAAATGCCCAAAAAACGGGTGGGCTATAGCCTTGGGGGGAGGGGCTGGCCAACTTCGTCCGCCGGACTCGGAATGGGGCGAGACTTTGTGTTCGCGCTCCGTGTGCCAAAAATAGGCCCTGGGCAGAGCCGCGCCCAAAAATAAGCCCCCGAAGGTCCCGTCCCCAAGTTCGTCCGCCGCAAAAATGCCCAAAAAACGGGTGGGCTATAGCCTTGGGGGGAGGGGCTGGCCAACTTCGTCCGCCGGACTCGGAATGGGGCGAGACTTTGCGAGCGCCCTCCGTGTGCCAAAAACAGGCCGTAGACACAGCCGCGCCCAAAAATAAGACCGAAGGTCCCGTCCCCAAGTTCGTCCGCCGCAAAAATGCCCAAAAAACGGGTGGGCTATAGCCTTGGGGGGAGGGGCTGGCCAACTTCGTCCGCCGGACTCGTAATGGGGCAAGACTTTGCGAGCGCCCTCCGTGTGCCAAAAATAGGCCGTGGGCACAGTCGCGCCCAAAAATAAGCCCCCGAAGGTCCCGTCCCCAAGTTCGTCCGCAGCAAAAATGCCCAAAAAACGGGTGGGGTATAACCTTGGGGGGAGGGGCTGGCCAACTTCGTCCGCCGGACTCGGAATGGGGCGATCCTTTGCGAGCGCCTTCCATGTGCCAAAAATAGGCCGTGGGCAAAGCCGCGCCCAAAAATAAGCCCCCGAAGGTCCCGTCCCAAAGTTCGTCCGCCGCAAAAATGCCCAAAAAACGGGTGGGCTATGGCCTTGGGGGGAGGGACTGGCCAACTTCGTCCGCCGGACTCGGAATGGGACGAGACTTTGCGAGCGCCCTCCGTGTGCCAAAAATAGGCCGTGGGCACAGCCGCACCCAAAAATAAGACCCCGAAGGTCCCGTCCCCAAGTTCGTCCGCCGCAAAAATGCCCAAAAAACGGGTGGGCTATAGCCTTGGGGGGAGGGGCTGGCCAACTTCGTCCAACGGACTCGGAATGGGGCGAGACTTTGCGAGTGCCCTCCGTGTGCCAAAAATAGGCCGTGGGCAAAGCCGCGCCCAAAAATAAGCCCCCGAAGGTCCCGTCCCCAAGTTCGTCCGCCGCAAAAATGCCCAAAAAACGGGTGGGCTATAGCCTTGGGGGGAGGGGCTGGCCAACTTCGTCCGCCGGACTCGGAATGGGGCGAGACTTTGTGTTCGCGCTCCGTGTGCCAAAAATAGGCCCTGGGCAGAGCCGCGCCCATAAATAAGCCCCCGAAGGTCCCGTCCCCAAGTTCGTCCGCCGCAAAAATGCCCAAAAAACGGGTGGGCTATAGCCTTGGGGGGAGGGGCTGGCCAACTTCGTCCGCCGGACTCGGAATGGGGCGAGACTTTGCGAGCGCCCTCCGTGTGCCAAAAACAGGCTGTAGGCACAGCCGCGCCCAAAAATAAGACCGAAGGTCCCGTCCCCAAGTTCGTCCGCCGCAAAAATGCCCAAAAAACGGGTGGGCTATAGCCTTGGGGGGAGGGGCTGGCCAACTTCGTCCGCCGGACTCGTAATGGGGCAAGACTTTGCGAGCACCCTCCGTGTGCCAAAAATAGGCCGTGGGCACAGTCGCGCCCAAAAATAAGCCCCCGAAGGTCCCGTCCCCAAGTTCGTCCGCAGCAAAAATGCCCAAAAAACGGGTGGGGTATAACCTTGGGGGGAGGGGCTGGCCAACTTCGTCCGCCGGACTCGGAATGGGGCGATCCTTTGCGAGCGCCCTCCATGTGCCAAAAATAGGCCACGGCTACAGCTGCGCCCAAAAATAAGCCCCCGAAGGTCCCGTACCAAAGTTCATCCGCCGCAAAAATGCCCAAAAAACGGGTGGGCTATAGCCTTGGGGGGAGGGGCTGGCCCACTTCGTCCGCCAGACTCGGAATGGGGCGAGACTTTGCGAGCGCCCTACATATGCCAAAAATAGGCCACGGGTACAGCCGCGCCCAAAAATAAGCCCCCGAAAGTCCCGTACCCAAGTTCGTCCGCCGCAAAAATGCCCAAAAAACGGGTGGGCTATAGACTTGGGGGGAGGGGCTGGCCAACTTCATCCGCAGGACTCGTAATGGGGCGAGACTTTGCGAGCGCCCTCCATGTGCCAAAAATAGGCCGTAGGCAATGCCGCGCCCAAAAATAAGCCCCCGAAGGTCCCTTACCCAAGTTTGTCCGCCGCAAAAATGCCATAAAAACGGGTAGGCTATAGCCTTGGGGGGAGGGGCTGGCCAACTTCGTCCACCGGACTCGAAATGGGACGAGACTTTGCGAGCGGCCTCCGTCTGCCAAAAATAGGCCGCGGGCACAGCCGCGCCCAAAAATATGCCCCCGAAGGTCCCGTACCCAAGTTCGTCCGCCGCAAAAATGCCCAAAAAACGGGTGGGCAATAGCCTTGGGGGGAGGGGCTGGCCTACTTCGTCCGCCGGACTCGAAATGGGGCGAGACTTTGCGAGTGGCCTCCATGTGCCAAAAATAGGCCGCGGGCACAGCCGCGCAAAAAATAAGCCCCCGAAGGTCCCGTACCCAAGTTCGTCCGCCGCAAAAATGCCCAAAAAACGGGTGGGCTATAGCCTTGGGGGGAGGGGCTGGCCAACTTTGTCCGCCGCACTCGGAATGGGGCGAGACTTTGCGAGCACCCTCCGTGTGCCAAAAATAGGCCGCGGGCACAGCCGCGCCCAAAAATAAGCCCCCGAAGGTCCCGTACCCAAGTTCGTCCGCCGCAAAAATGCCCAAAAAACGGGTGGGCTATAGCCTTGGGGGGAGGGGCTGGCCAACTTCGTCCGCCGGACTCGAAATGGGGCGAGACTTTGCGAGTGGCCTCCGTGTGCCAAAAATAGTCCGCGGGCACAGCCGCGCAAAAAATAAGCCCCCGAAGGTCCCGTACCCAAGTTCGTCCGCCGCAAAAATGCCCAAAAAACGGGTGGGCTATAGCCTTGGGGGGAGGGGCTGGCCCACTTCTTCCGCCGGACTCGGAATGGGACGAGACTTTGCGAGTGCCCTCCGTATGCCAAAAATAGGCCACGGGCACAGCCGCGCCCAAAAATAAGCCCCCGAAGGTCCCTTACCCAAGTTCGTCCGCCGTAAAAATGCCATAAAAACGGGTGGGCTATAGCCTTGGGGGGAGGGGCTGGCCAACTTCGTCCGCCGGACTCGAAATGGGACGAGACTTTGCGAGCGGCCTCCGTCTGCCAAAAATAGGCCGCGGGCACAGCCGCGCCCAAAAATATGCCCCCGAAGGTCCCGTACCCAAGTTCGTCCGCCGCAAAAATGCACAAAAAACGGGTGGGCTATAGCCTTGGGGGGAGGGGCTGGCCAACTTCGTCCGCCGGACTCGAAATGGGGCGAGACTTTGCGAGTGGCCTCCATGTGCCAAAAATAGTCCGCGGGCACAGCCGCGCTAAAAATAAGCCCCCGAAGGTCCCGTACCCAAGTTCGTCCGCCGCAAAAATGCCCAAAAAACGGGTGGGCTATAGCCTTGGGGGGAGGGGCTGGCCCACTTCGTCCGCCGGACTCGAAAGGGACGAGACTTTGGGAGTGCCCTCCGTATGCCAAAAATAGGCCGCGGGAACAGCCGCGCCCAAAAATAAGACCCCGAAGGTCCCGTCCCCATGTTCGTCCGCCGCAAAAATGCCCAAAAAACGGGTGGGCTATAGCCTTGGGGGGAGGGGCTGGCCAACTTCGTCCGCCGGACTCGGAATGGGGCGAGACTTTGCGAGTGCCCTCCGTGTGCCAAAAATAGGCCGCGGGCTCAACCGCACCCAAAAATAAGACCCCGAAGGTCCCGTCCCCATGTTCGTCCGCCGCAAAAATGCCCAAAAAACGGGTGGGCTATAGCCTTGGGGGGAGGGGCTGGCCAACTTCGTCCGCCGGACTTGGAATGGAACGAGACTTTGCGAGCGGCCTCCGTGTGCCAAAAATAGGCCGTGGGAACAGCCCCGCCCAAAAATAAGCCCCCGAAGGTCCCGTACCCAAGTTCGTCCGCCGCAAAATTGCCCAAAAAACGGGTGGGCTATAGCCTTGGGGGGAGGGGCTGGCCCACTTCGTCCGCCGGACTCGGAATGGGACGAGACTTTGCGAGTGCCCTCCGTGTGCCAAAAATAGGCCGCGGGAACATCCGCGCCCAAAAATAAGACCCCGAAGGTCCCGTCCCCATGTTCGTCCGCCGCAAAAATGCCCAAAAAACGGGTGGGCTATAGCCTTGGGGGGAGGGGCTGGCCAACTTTGTCCGCCGGACTCGGAATGGGGCGAGACTTTGCGAGTGCCCTCCGTGTGCCAAAAATAGGCCGCGGGTTCAACCGCACCCAAAAATAAGACCCCGAAGGTCCCGTCCCCATGTTCGTCCGCCGCAAAAATGCCCAAAAAACGGGTGGGCTATAGCCTTGGGGGGAGGGGCTGGCCAACTTCGTCCGCCGGACTTGGAATGGAACGAGACTTTGCAAGCGGCCTCCGTGTGCCAAAAATAGGCCGCGGGAACAGCCGCGCCCAAAAATAAGACCCCGAAGGTCCCGTCCCCATGTTCGTCCGCCGCAAAAATGCCCAAAAAACGGGTGGGCTATAGCCTTGGGGGGATGGGCTGGCCAACTTTGTCCGCCGCACTCGGAAT
The DNA here is from genome assembly GCA_030449895.1 of Citrus mangshanensis. NCBI lineage: Eukaryota > Viridiplantae > Streptophyta > Magnoliopsida > Sapindales > Rutaceae > Citrus > Citrus mangshanensis. Next base: position 71,904 of record JASUUJ010000170.1, on the reverse strand, counting down.
GGGGCGAGACTTTGCGAGCACCCTCCGTGTGCCAAAAATAGGCCGCGGGCACAGCCGCGCCCAAAAATAAGCCTCCGAAGGTCCCGTACCCAAGTTCGTCCGCCGCAAAAATGCCCAAAAAACGGGTGGGCTATAGCCTTGGGGGGAGGGGCTGGCCAACTTCGTCCGCCGGACTCGAAATGGGGCGACACTTTGCGAGTGGCCTCCGTGTGCCAAAAATAGGCCGCGGGCACAGCCGTGCAAAAAATAAGCCCCCGAAGGTCCCGTACCCAAGTTCGTCCGCCGCAAAAATGCCCAAAAAACGGGTGGGCTATAGCCTTGGGGGGAGGGGCTGGCCCACTTCTTCCGCCGGACTCGGAATGGGACGAGACTTTGCGAGTGCCCTCCGTATGCCAAAAATAGGCCACGGGCACAGCCGCGCCCAAAAATAAGCCCCCGAAGGTCCCTTACCCAAGTTCGTCCGCCGCAAAAATGCCATAAAAACGGGTGGGCTATAGCCTTGGGGGGAGGGGCTGGCCAACTTCGTCCGCCGGACTCGAAATGGGACGAGACTTTGCGAGCGGCCTCCGTCTGCCAAAAATAGGCCGCGGGCACAGCCGCGCCCAAAAATATGCCCCCGAAGGTCCCGTACCCAAGTTCGTCCGCCGCAAAAATGCACAAAAAACGGGTGGGCTATAGCCTTGGGGGGAGGGGCTGGCCAACTTCGTCCGCCGGACTCGAAATGGGGCGAGACTTTGCGAGTGGCCTCCATGTGCCAAAAATAGGCCGCGGGCACAGCCGCGCTAAAAATAAGCCCCCGAAGGTCCCGTACCCAAGTTCGTCCGCCGCAAAAATGCCCAAAAAACGGGTGGGCTATAGCCTTGGGGGGAGGGGCTGGCCCACTTCGTCCGCCGGACTTGGAATGGGACGAGACTTTGCGACTGCCCTCCTTGTGCCAAAAATAGGCCGCGGGAACAGCCGCGCCCAAAAATAAGACCCCGAAGGTCCCGTCCCCATGTTCGTCCGCCGCAAAAATGCCCAAAAAACGGGTGGGCTATAGCCTTGGGGGGAGGGGCTGGCCAACTTCGTCCGCCGGACTCGGAATGGGGCGAGACTTTGCGAGTGCCCTCCGTGTGCCAAAAATAGGCCGCGGGCTCAGCCCCGCCCAAAAATAAGACCCCGAAGGTCCCGTCCCCATGTTCGTCCGCCGCAAAAATGCCCAAAAAACGGGTGGGCTATAGCCTTGGGGGGAGGGGCCGGCCCACTTCGTCCGCCGGACTCGGAATGGGGCGAGACTTTGCGAGTGCCCTCCGTGTGCCAAAAATAGGCCGCGGGCTCAGCCGCACCCAAAAATAAGACCCCGAAGGTCCCGTCCCCATGTTCGTCCGCCGCAAAAATGCCCAAAAAACGGGTGGGCTATAGCCTTGGGGGGAGGGGCTGGCCAACTTCGTCCGCCGGACTTGGAATGGAACGAGACTTTACGAGCGGCCTCCGTGAGCCAAAAATAGGCCGTGGGCACAGCCACGCCCAAAAATAAGCCCCCGAAGGTCCCGTACCCAAGTTCGTCCGCCGCAAAAATGCCCAAAAAACGGGTGGGCTATAGCCTTGGGGGGAGGGGCTGGCCAACTTCGTCCGCCGGACTCGGAATAGGGCGAGACTTTGTGAGCGCTCTCCATGTGCCAAAAATAGGCCGCGGGCACAGCCGCGCAAAAAATAAGCCCCCGAAGGTCCCGTACCCAAGTTCGTCCGCCGCAAAAATGCCCAAAAAACGGGTGGGCTATAGCCTTGGGGGGAGGGCTGGCCAACTTCGTCCGCCGGACTTGGAATGGGACGAGACTTTGCGAGTGCCCTCCGTGTGCCAAAAATAGGCCGCGGGCACAGCCGCGCCCAAAAATAAGACCCCGAGGGTCCCGTCCCCATGTTCGTCCGCCGCAAAAATGCCCAAAAAACGGGTGGGCTATAGCCTTGGGGGGAGGGGCTGGCCTACTTCGTTCGCCGGACTCGGAATGGGGCGAGACTTTGCGAACGCCCTCTGTGTGCCAAAAATAGGCTGCGCAAAAAGCCGCGCCCAAAAATAAGCCCCCGAAGGTCCCGTCCCCAAGTTCATCCGCCGCAAAAATGCCCAAAAAATGGGTGGGCTATGGCCTTGGGGGGAGGGGCTGGCCAACATCGTCCGCCGGACTCGGAATGGGGCGAGACTTTGCGAGCGCCCTCCGTGTGCCAAAAATAGGCCGCGGGCACAGCCGCGCCCAAAAATAATCCCCCGAAGGTCCTGTCCCCAAGTTCGTCCGCCGCAAAAATGCCCAAAAAATGGGTGGGCTATAGCCTTGGGGGGAGGGGCTGGCCAACTTCGTCCGCCGGACTCGGAATGGGGTGAGACTTTGCGAGCGCCCTCCGTGTGCCAATAATAGGCTGCGGGCACAGACGCACCCAAAAATAAGCCCCCAAAGGTCCCGTCCCCAAGTTCGTCTGCCGCAAAAATGCCCAAAAAATGGGTGGGCTATAGCCTTGGGGGGAGGGGCTGGCCAACTTCGTCCGCCGGAGTCGGAATGAAGCGAGACTTTACGAGCACCCTCCGTGTGCCAAAAATAGGCCACGGGCACAGCTGTACCCAAAATTAAGCCCCCGAAGGTACCGTCCCCAAGTTCGTCCGCCGAAAAAATGCCCAAAAAACGGGTGGGCTATAGCCTTGGGGGGAGGGGCTGGCCAACTTCGTCAGCCGGACTCGGAATGGGGTGAGACTTTGCGAGCGCCCTCCCTGTGCCAATAATAGGCCGCGGTCACAGACGTAACCAAAAAAAGCCCCCAAAGGTCCCGTCCCCAAGTTCGTCCGCCGCAAAAATGCCCAAAAAACGGGTGGGCTATAGCCTTGGGGGGAGGGGCTGGCCAACTTCGTCCGCCGGAGTCGGAATGGGGCGAGACTTTGCGAGCACCCTCCGTGTGCCAAAAATAGGCCACGGGCACAGCTGTACCAGAAAATAAGCCCCCGAAGGTACCGTCCCCAAGTTCGTCCGCCGAAAAAATGCCCAAAAAACGGGTGGGCTATAGCCTTGGGGGGAGGGGCTGGCCAACTTCGTCCGCCGGACTCGGAATGGGGTGAGACTTTGCGAGCGCCCTCCGTGTGCTAAAAATAGGCCACGGGCACAGCTGTACCCAAAAAAAAGCCCCCGAACGTCCCGTCCCCAAGTTCGTCCGCCGCAAAAATGCCCAAAAAACGGGTGGGCTACAGCCTCGGGGGGAGGGGATGTCCAACTTCGTCCGCCAGACTCGGAATGGGGCGAGACTTTGCGAACGCCCTCCGTGTGCCAAACATAGGCCGCGGGCACATCCGTGCCCAAAAATAAGCCCCCGAAGGTCCCGTCCCCAAGTTCGTCCGCCGCAAAAATGCCCAAAAAACAGGTGGGCTATAGCCTTGCGGGGAGGGGTAGCCAACTTCGTCCGCCGGACTCGGAATGGGGCGAGACTTTCCGAGCACCCTCCATGTGCCAAAAATCGGCCGCGGACACAGCCCCGCCCAAAAATAAGCCCCCGAAGGTCCCGTCCCAAGTTCGTCCGCCGCAAATATGCCCAAAAAACGGGTGGGCTATAGCCTTGGGGGGAGGGGCTGGCCAACTTCGTCCGCCGGACTCGGAATGGGGTGAGACTTTGCGAGCGCCCTCCGTGTGCCAATAATAGGCCGCGGGCACAGACGCACCCAAAAATAAGCCCCCAAAGGTCCCGTCCCCAAGTTCGTCCGCCGCAAAAATGCCCAAAAAACGGGTGGGCTATTGCCTTGGGGGGAGGGGCTGGCCAACTTCATCCGCCGGACTCGGAATGGGGCGACACTTTGCGAGCACCCTCCGTGTGCCAAAAATAGGCCGCGGGCACATCTGTACCCAAAAATAAGCCCCCGAAGGTCCCGTCCCCAAGTTCGTCCGCCGCAAAAATGCCCAAAAAACGGGTGGGCTATAGCCTTGCGGGGAGGGGATGGCCAACTTCGTCCGCCGGACTCGGAATGGGGCGAGAGTTTCTGAGCACCCTCCGTGTGCCAAAAATAGGCCGCGGACACAGCCCCGCCCAAAATAAGCCCCCGAAGGTCCCGTCCCCAAGTTCGTCCGCCGCAAAAATGCCCAAAAAACGGGTGGGCTATAGCCTTGGGGGGAGGGGCTGGCCAACTTCGTCCGCCGGACTCGGAATGGGGCGAGACTTTGCGAGCGCCCTCCGTGTGCCAAAAATAGGCTGCGCGAAAAGCCGCTCCCAAAAATAAGCCCCCGAAGGTCCCGTCCCCAAGTTCATCCGCCGCAAAAATGCCCAAAAAACGGGTGGGCTATAGCCTTGGGGGGAGGGGCTGGCCAACATCGTCCGCCGGACTCGGAATGGGGCGAGACTTTGCGAGCGCCCTCCGTGTGCCAAAAATAGGCCGCGGGTACAGCCGCGCCCAAAAATAAGCCCCCGAAGGTCCTGTCCCCAAGTTCGTCCGCCGCAAAAATGCCCAAAAAATGGGTGGGCTATAGCCTTGGGGGGAGCGGCTGGCCCACTTAGTCCGCCAGACTCGGAATGGGGCGAGACTTTGCGAGCGCCCTCCGTGTGCCAAAAATAAGCCGCGGGCAGAGATGCACCCAAAAATAAGCCCCCGAAGGTCCCGTCCCCAAGTTCGTCCGCCGCAAAAATCCCAAAAAACGGGTGGGCTATAGCCTTGGGGGGAGAAGCTGGGCAACTTCGTCCGCCAGACTCGGAATGGGGCGAGACCTTGCGAGCATCCTCCGTGTAGCAAAAATAGGCCGCGGGCACAGCCGCGCCCAAAAGTAAGCCCCCGAAGGTCCCATCCCCAAGTTCGTCCGCCGCAAATATGCCCAAAAAACGGGTGGGCTATAGCCTTGGGGGGAGGGGCTGGCAAACTTCGTCCGCCGGACTCGGAATGGGGTGAGACTTTACGAGCGCCCTCCGTATGCCAATAATATGCTGCGGGCACAGACGCACCCAAAAATAAGCCCCCAAAGGTCCCGTCCCCAAGTTCGTCTGCCGCAAAAATGCCCAAAAAACGGGTGGGCTATAGCCTTGGGGGGAGGGGCTGGCCAACTTCGTCCGCCGGACTCGGAATGGGGCGAGACTTTGCGAGCGCCCTCCGTGTGCCAAAAATAGGCCGCGGGCACAGCTGTACCCAAAAATAAGCCCCCGAAGGTCCCGTCCCCAAGTTCGTCCGCCGCAAAAATGCCCAAAAAACGGGTGGGCTATAGCCTTGCGGGGAGGGGCTGGCCAACTTCGTCCGCCGGACTCGGAATGGGGCGAGACTTTGGGAGCGCCCTCCGTGTGCTAAAAATAGGCCGCGGGCACAGCTGTACCCAAAAAAAAGCCCCCGAAGGTCCCGTCCCCAAGTTCGTCCGCCGCAAAAATGCCCAAAAAACGGGTGGGCTATAGCCTTGCGGGGAGGGGATGGCCAACTTCGTCCGCCGGATTCGGAATGGGGCGAGACTTTGCGATCGTCCTCCATGTGCCAAAATAGGCCGTGGGCACAGCCGTGCCCAAAAATGTGCCCTCCAAGGTCCCGTCCCCAAGTTCGTGCGCCGCAAAAATACCCAAAAAACGGGTGAGCTATAGCCTTGGGGGGAGGGCCTGGCCTACTTCGTCCGCCGGACTCGGAATGGGGCGAGACTTTACGAGCGCTCTCCGTGTGCCAAAAATAGGCCGCGGGCACAGTTGCGCCCAAAAATAAGCTCCCGAAGGTCCCGTCCCCAAGTTCGTCCGCCGCAAAAATGCCCAAAAAACGGGTGGGCTATAGCCTTGGGGGGAGGGGCTGGCCCACTTCGTCCGCCAGGCTCGGAATGGGCCGAGACATTGCAAGCGCCCTCCGTGTGCAAAAAATAGGCCGTGGGCACAGCCGCACCCAAAAATAAGCCCCCGAAGGTCCCGTCCCCAAGTTCGTCTCCGCAAAAATGCGCAAAAAACGGGTGGGCTATAGCCTTGGGGGGAGGGGCTGGCCCACTTCGTCCGCCGGACTCGAAATGGGGCGAGACTATGCGAGCGCCCTCCGTGTGCCAAAAATAGGCCACGGGCACAGCCGCGCCCCAAAAATAAGCCCCCGAAGGTCCCGTCCCCTAGTTCGTCCGCCGCAAAAATGCCCAAAAAATGGGTGGGCTATAGCCTTGGGGGGAGGGGCTGGCCCACTTCGTCCGCCGGACTCGGAATGGGGCGAGACTTTGCGAGCATCCTCCGTGTGCCAAAAATAGGCCACGGGCACAGCCGCGCCCAAAAGTAAGCCCCCGAAGGTCCCGTCCGCAAGTTCGTCCGCCGCAAATATGCCCAAAAAACGGGTGGGCTATAGCCTTGGGGGGAGGGGCTGGCCAACTTCGTCCGCCGGACTCGGAATGGGGTGAGACTTTGCGAGCGCCCTCCGTGTGCCAAAAATAGGCCGCGGGCACAGCCGCACCCAAAAATAAGCCCCCGAAGGTCCCGTCCCCAAGTTCGTCCGCCGCAAAAATGCCCAAAAAACGGGTGGGCTATAGCCTTGGGGGGAGGGGCTGGCCAACTTCGTCCGCCGGACTCGGAATGGATCGATACTTTGCGAGCGCCCTCCGTGTGGCAAAACTAGGCTGCGGGCACAGTCGCCCCAACAAATAAGCCCCCGAAGGTCCCGTCCCCAAGTTCGTCCGCCGCAAAAATGCCCAAAAAAGGGGTGGGCTATAGCCTTGGGGGGAGGGGCTGGCCAAATCCGCCGGGCTCGGAATGGGGCGAGACTTTGCGAGCGCCCTCCGTGTGCCAAAAATAAGCCGCGGACGGAGCCACGCCCAAAAATAAGCCCCCGAAGGTCCCATCCCCAAGTTCGTCCGCCGCAAAAATGCCCAAAACACGGGTGGGCTATAGCCTTGCGTGGAGGGGCTGGCCAACTTCGTCCGCCGGGCTCGGAATGGGGCGAGTCTTTGTGTGCGCCCTCCGTGTGCTAAAAATAGGCCGCGGGCACAGCTGTACCCAAAAACAAGCCCCCGAAGGTCCCGTCCCCAAGTTCGTCCGCCGCAAAAATGCCCAAAAAACGGGTGAGCTATAGCCTTGGGGGGAGGGGCTGGCCCACTTCGTCCGCCGGACTCGGAATGGGGCGAGACTTTACGAGCGCCCTCCGCGTGCCAAAAATAGGGCGCGGGCACAGTCACGCCCAAAAATAAGCCCCCGAAGGTCCCGTCCCCAAGTTCGTCCGCCACAAAAATGCCCAAAAAACGGGTGGGCTATAGCCTTGGGGGGAGGGGCTGGCCCACTTCGTCCGCCGGACTCGGAATGGGGAGAGACTTTGCGAGCGCCCTCTGTGTGCCAAAAATAGGCCACGGGCACAGCCGCGCCCCAAAAATAAGCCCCGAAGGTCCCGTCCCCTAGTTCGTCCGCCGCAAAAATGCCCAAAAAACGGGTGGGCTATAGCCTTGCGGGGAGGGGATGGCCAACTTCGTCCGCTGGATTCGGAATGGGGCGAGACTTTTCGATCGTCCTCCGTGTGCCAAAATAGGCCGTGGGCACAGTCGCGCCCAAAAATAAGCTCCCGAAGGTCCCGTCCCCAAGTTCGTCCGCCGCAAAAATGCCCAAAAAACGGGTGGGCTATAGCCTTGGGGGGAGGGGCTGGCCAACTTCGTCCGCCGGACTCGGAATGGGGCGAGACTTTACGAGCGCCCTCCGTGTGCCAAAAATAGGCCGCGGGCACAGTCGCGCCCAAAAATAAGCTCCCGAAGGTCCCGTCCCCAAGTTCGTCCGCCGCAAAAATGCCAAAAAAACGGGTGGGCTATAGCCTTGGGGGGAGGGGCTGGCCCACTTCGTCCGCCAGGCTCGGAATGGGGTGAGACTTTGCAAGCGCCCTCCGTGTGCAAAAAATAGGCCGGGGCACAGCCGCATTCAAAAATAAGCCCCCGAAGGTCCCGTCCCCAAGTTCGTCTCCGCAAAAATGCCCAAAAAACGGGTGGGCTATAGCCTTGGGGGGAGGGGCTGGCCCACTTCGTCCGCCGGACTCGAAATGGGGCGAGACTTTGCGAGCGCCCTCCGTGTGCCAAAAATAGGCCACGGGCACAGCCACGCCCCAAAAATAAGCCCCCGAAGGTCCCGTCCCCTAGTTCGTCCGCCGCAAAAATGCCCAAAAAATGGGTGGGCTATAGCCTTGGGGGGAGGGGCTGGCCCACTTCGTCCGCCGGACTCGGAATGGGGCGAGACTTTGCGAGCATCCTCCGTGTGCCAAAAATAGGCCACGGCCACAGCCGCGCCCAAAAGTAAGCCCCCGAAGGTCCCGTCCCCAAGTTCGTCCGCCGCAAATATGCCCAAAAAACGGGTGGGCTATAGCCTTGGGGGGAGGGGCTGGCCAACTTCGTCCGCCGGACTCGGAATGGGGTGAGACTTTGCGAGCGCCCTCCGTGTGCCAATAATAGGCTGCGGGCACAGACGTACCCAAAAATAAGCCCCCAAAGGTCCCGTCCCCAAGTTCGTCCGCCGCAAAAATGCCCAAAAAATGGGTGGGCTATAGCCTTGGGGGGAGGGGCTGGCCAACTTCGTCCGCCGGACTCAGAATGGATCGATACTTTGCGAGCGCCCTCCGTGTGGCAAAACTAGGCTACGGGCACAGTCGCCCCAACAAATAAGCTCCCGAAGGTCCCGTCCCCTAGATCGTCCGCCGCAAAAATGCCCAAAAAACGGGTGGGCTATAGCCTTGGGGGGAGGGGCTGGCCAACTTCGTCCGCCGGAGTCGGAATGAAGCGAGACTTTACGAGCACCCTCCGTGTGCCAAAAATAGGCCACGGGCACAGCTGTACCCAAAATTAAGCCCCCGAAGGTACCGTCCCCAAGTTCGTCCGCCGAAAAAATGCCCAAAAAACGGGTGGGCTATAGCCTTGGGGGGAGGGGCTGGCCAACTTCGTCCGCCGGACTCGGAATGGGGTGAGACTTTGCGAGCGCCCTCCGTGTGCCAATAATAGGCCGTGGGCACAGACGTACCCAAAAAAAAGCCCCCAAAGGTCCCGTCCCCAAGTTCGTCCGCCGCAAAAATGCCCAAAAAACGGGTGGGCTATAGCCTTGGGGGGAGGGGCTGGCCAACTTCGTCCGCCGGAGTCGGAATGGGGCGAGACTTTGCGAGCACCCTCCGTGTGCCAAAAATAGGCCACGGGCACAGCTGTACCAGAAAATAAGCCCCCGAAGGTACCGTCCCCAAGTTCGTCCGCCGAAAAAATGCCCAAAAAACGGGTGGGCTATAGCCTTGGGGGGAGGGGCTGGCCAACTTCGTCCGCCGGACTCGGAATGGGGTGAGACTTTGCGAGCGCCCTCCGTGTGCTAAAAATAGGCCGCGGGCACAGCTGTACCCAAAAAAAAGCCCCCGAAGGTCCCGTCCCCAAGTTCGTCCGCCGCAAAAATGCCCAAAAAACGGGTGGGCTACAGCCTCGGGGGGAGGGAATGGCCAACTTCGTCCGCCAGACTCGGAATGGGGCGAGACTTTGCGAGCGCCCTCCGTGTGCCAAACATAGGCCGCGAACACATCCGTGCCCAAAAATAAGCCCCCGAAGGTCCCGTCCCCAAGTTCGTCCGCAGCAAAAATGCCCAAAAAACAGGTGGGCTATAACCTTGCGGGGAGGGGTAACCAACTTCGTCCGCCGGACTCGGAATGGGGCGAGACTTTCCGAGCACCCTCCGTGTACCAAAAATAGGCCGCGGACACAGCCCCTCCCAAAAATAAGCCCCCGAAGGTCCCGTCCCCAAGTTCGTCCGCCGCAAATATGCCCAAAAAACGGGTGGGCTATAGCCTTGGGGGGAGGGGCTGGCCAACTTCGTCCGCCGGACTCGGAATGGGGTGAGACTTTGCGAGCGCCCTCCGTGTGCCAATAATAGGCCGCGGGCAAAGACACACCCAAAAATAAGCCCCCAAAGGTCCCGTCCCCAAGTTCGTCCGCCGCAAAAATGCCCAAAAAACGGGTGGGCTATTGCCTTGGGGGGTGGGGCTGGCCAAGTTCATCCGCCGGACTCGGAATGGGGCGACACTTTGCGAGCGCCCTCCGTGTGCTAAAAATAGGCCGCGGGCACAGCTGTACCCAAAAAAAAGCCCCCGAAGGTCCCGTCCCCAAGTTCGTCCGCCGCAAAAATGCCCAAAAAACGGGTGGGCTACAGCCTCGGGGGGAGGGAATGGCCAACTTCGTCCGCCAGACTCGGAATGGGGCGAGACTTTGCGAGCGCCCTCCGTGTGCCAAACATAGGCCGTGAACACATCCGTGCCCAAAAATAAGCCCCCGAAGGTCCCGTCCCCAAGTTCGTCCGCCGCAAAAATGCCCAAAAAACGGGTAGGCTATAGCCTTGGGGGGAGGGGCTGGCCAACTTCGTCCGCCGGACTCGGAATGGATCGATACTTTGCGAGCGCCCTCCGTGTGGCAAAACTAGGCTGCGGGCACAGTCGCCCCAACAAATAAGCCCCCGAAGGTCCCGTCCCCAAGTTCGTCCGCCGCAAAAATGCCCAAAAAATGGGTGGGCTATAGCCTTGGGGGGAGGGGCTGGCCAACTTCGTCCGCCGGAGTCGGAATGAAGCGAGACTTTACGAGCACCCTCCGTGTGCCAAAAATAGGCCACGGGCACAGCTGTACCCAAAATTAAGCCCCCGAAGGTACCGTCCCCAAGTTCGTCCGCCGAAAAAATGCCCAAAAAACGGGTGGGCTATAGCCTTGGGGGGAGGGGCTGGCCAACTTCGTCCGCCGGACTCGGAATGGGGTGAGACTTTGCGAGCACCCTCCGTGTGCCAATAATAGGCCGCGGGCACAGACGTAACCAAAAAAAGCCCCCAAAGGTCCCGTCCCCAAGTTCGTCCGCCGCAAAAATGCCCAAAAAACGGGTGGGCTATAGCCTCGGGGGAGGGCTGGCCAAATCCGCCGGAGTCGGAATGGGGCGAGACTCTGCGAGCACCCTCCGTGTGCCAAAAATAGGCCACGGGCACAGCTGTACCAGAAAATAAGCCCCCGAAGGTACCGTCCCCAAGTTCGTCCGCCGAAAAAATGCCCAAAAAACGGGTGGGCTATAGCCTTGGGGGGAGGGGCTGGCCAACTTCGTCCGCCGGACTCGGAATGGGGTGAGACTTTGCGAGCGCCCTCCGTGTGCTAAAAATAGGCCGCGGGCACAGCTGTACCCAAAAAAAAGCCCCCGAAGGTCCCGTCCCCAAGTTCGTCCGCCGCAAAAATGCCCAAAAAACGGGTGGGCTACAGCCTCGGGGGGAGGGAATGGCCAACTTCGTCCGCCAGACTCGGAATGGGGCGAGACTTTGCGAGCGCCCTCCGTGTGCCAAACATAGGCCGCGAACACATCCGTGCCCAAAAATAAGCCCCCGAAGGTCCCGTCCCCAAGTTCGTCCGCCGCAAAAATGCCCAAAAAACGGGTGGGCTATAGCCTTGCGGGGAGGGGATGGCCAACTTCGTCCGCCGGACTCGGAATGGGGTGAGAGTTTCTGAGCACCCTCCGTGCGCCAAAAATAGGCCGCGGACACAGCCCCGCCCAAAATAAGCCCCCGAAGGTCCCGTCCCCAAGTTCGTCCGCCGCAAAAATGCGCAAAAAACGGGTGGGCTATAGCCTTGGGGGGAGGGGCTGGCCAACATCGTCCGCCGGACTCGGAATGGGGCGAGACTTTGCGAGCGCCCTCCGTGTGCCAAAAATAGGCCGCGGGCACAGCCGCGCCCAAAAATAAGCCCCCGAAGGTCCAGTCCCCAAGTTCGTCCGCCGCAAAAATGCCCAAAAAATGGGTGGGCTATAGCCTTGGGGGGAGCGGCTGGCGAACTTTGTCCGCCAGACTCGGAATGGGGCGAGACTTTGCGAGCGCCCTCCGTGTGCCAAAAATAAGCCACGGGCAGAGATGCACCCAAAAATAAGCCCCCGAAGGTCCCGTCCCCAAGTTCGTCCGCCGCAAAAATGCCCAAAAAACGGGTGGGCGATAGCCTTGGGGGGAGAAGGCAACCGTCCGCCAGACTCGGAATGGGGCGAGACTTTGCGAGCATCCTCCGTGTAGCAAAAATAGGCCGCGGGCACAGCCGCGCCCAAAAGTAAGCCCCCGAAGGTCCCATCCCCAAGTTCGTCCGCCGCAAATATGCCCAAAAAACGGGTGGGCTATAGCCTTGGGGGGAGGGGCTGGCAAACTTCGTCCGCCGGACTCGGAATGGGGTGAGACTTTACGAGCGCCCTCCGTATGCCAATAATATGCTGCGGGCACAGACGCACCCAAAAATAAGCCCCCAAAGGTCCCGTCCCCAAGTTCGTCTGCCGCAAAAATGCCCAAAAAACGGGTGGGCTATAGCCTTGGGGAGAGGGGATGGCCAACTTCGTCCGCCGGACTCGGAATGGGGCGAGACTTTCGGAGCGCCCTCCGAGTGCCAAAAATAGCTGGCACAGCTGTACCCAAAAATAAGCCCCGAAGTTCCCGTCCCCAAGTTCGTCCGCCGCAAAATGCCCAAAAACGGGTGGGCTATAGCCTTGCGGGGAGGCTGGCCAATCCGCCGGACTCAGAATGGGGCGAGACTTTGGGAGCGCCCTCCGTGTGCTAAAAATAGGCCGCGGGCACAGCTGTACCCAAAAAAAAGCCCCCGAAGGTCCCGTCCCCAAGTTCGTCCGCCGCAAAAATGCCCAAAAAACGGGTGGGCTATAGCCTTGCGGGGAGGGGATGGCCAACTTCGTCCGCCGGATTCAGAATGGGGCGAGACTTTACGATCATCCTCCGTGTGCCAAAATAGGCCGTGGGCACAGCTGTGCCCAAAAATGAGCCCCCGAAGGTCCCGTCCCCAAGTTCGTGCGCCGCAAAAATACCCAAAAAACGGGTGAGCTATAGCCTTGGGGGGAGGGGCTGGCCAACTTCGTCCGCCGGACTCGGAATGGGGCGAGACTTTACGAGCGCCCTTCGTGTGCCAAAAATAGGCCGCGGGCACAGTCACGACCAAAAATAAGCTCCCGAAGGTCCCGTCCCCAAGTTCGTCCGCCGCAAAAAAACCCAAAAAACGGGTGGGCTATAGCCTTGGGGGGAGGGGCTGGCCCACTTCATCCGCCAGGCTCGAAATGGGGCGAGACTTTGCAAGCGCCCTCCGTGTGCAAAAAATAGGCCGCGGGCACAGCCGCACCCAAAAATAAGCCCCCGAAGGTCCCGTCCCCAAGTTCGTCTCCGCAAAAATGCCCAAAAAACGGGTGGGCTATAGCCTTGGGGGGAGGGGCTGGCCCACTTCGTCCGCCGGACTCGAAATGGGGCGAGACTTTGCGAGCGCCCTCCGTGTGCCAAAAATAGGCCACGGGCACAGCCGCGCCCCAAAAATAAGCCCCCGACGGTCCCGTCCCCTAGTTCGTCCGCCGCAAAAATGCCCAAAAAATGGGTGGGCTATAGCCTTGGGGGGAGGGGCTGGCCCACTTCGTCCGCCGGACTCGGAATGGGGCGAGACTTTGCCAGCATCCTCCGTGTGCCAAAAATAGGCCACGGGCACAGCCGCGCCCAAAAGTAAGCCCCCGAAGGTCCCGTCCCCAAGTTCGTCCGCCGCAAATATGCCCAAAAAACGGGTGGGCTATAGCCTTGGGGGGAGGGGCTGGCCAACTTCGTCCGCCGGACTCGGAATGGGGTGAGACTTTGCGAGCGCCCTCCGTGTGCCAATAATAGGCCGCGGGCACAGACGCACCCAAAAATAAGCCCCCAAAGGTCCCGTCCCCAAGTTCGTCCGCCGCAAAAATGCCCAAAAAACGGGTGGGCTATAGCCTTGGGGGGAGGGGCTGGCCAACTTCGTCCGCCGGACTCGGAATGGATCGATACTTTGCGAGCGCCCTCCGTGTGGCAAAACTAGGCTGCGGGCACAGTCGCCCCAACAAATAAGCCCCCGAAGGTCCCGTCCCCAAGTTCGTCCGCCGCAAAAATGCCCAAAAAATGGGTGGGCTATAGCCTTGGGGGGAGGGGCTGGCCAACTTCGTCCGCCGGGCTCGGAATGGGGCGAGACTTTGCGAGCGCCCTCCGTGTGCCAAAAATAAGCCGCGGACGGAGCCACGCCCAAAAATAAGCCCCCGAAGGTCCCATCCCCAAGTTCGTCCGCCGCAAAAATGCCCAAAACACGGGTGGGCTATAGCCTTGCGTGGAGGGGCTGGCCAACTTCGTCCGCCGGACTCGGAATGGGGCGAGGCTTTGTGTGCGCCCTCCGTGTGCTAAAAATAGGCCGCGGGCACAGCTGTACCCAAAAAAAAGCCCCCGAAGGTCCCGTCCCCAAGTTCGTCCGCCGCAAAAATGCCCAAAAAACGGGTGAGCTATAGCCTTGGGGGGAGGGGCTGGCCCACTTCGTCCGCCGGACTCGGAATGGGGCGAGACTTTACGAGCGCCCTCCGCGTGCCAAAAATAGGGCGCGGGCACAGTCACGCCCAAAAATAAGCCCCCGAAGGTCCCGTCCCCAAGTTCGTCCGCCACAAAAATGCCCAAAAAACGGGTGGGCTATTGCCTTGGAGGGAGGGGCTGGCCAACTTCGTCCGCCGGGCTCGGAATGGGGCGAGACTTTGCAATCGCCCTCTGTGTGCCAAAAATAGGCCGTGGGCACAGCCGCACCCAATAATAAGACCCCGAAGGTCCCGTCCCCAAGTTCGTCCGCCGCAAAAATGCCCAAAAAACGGGTGGGCTATAGCCTTGGCGGGAGGGGCTGGCCAACTTCGACCGCCGGACTCGGAATGGGGCGAGACTTTGCGAACGCCCTCTGTGTGCCAAAAATAGGCCACGGGCACGGCCGCGCCCAAAAATAAGCCCCCGAAGGTCCCGTCCCCAAGTTCGTCCGCCGCAAAAATGCCCAAAAAACGGGTGGGCTATAGCCTTGGGGGAGGGGCTGGCCAACTTCGTCCGCCGGACTCGGAATGGGACGAGACATTGCGAGCGTCCTCCGTGTGCCAAAACTAGGCCGCGGGCACAGCCGTGCCCAAAAATAAGCCCCCGAAGGTCCCGTCCCCTAGTTCGTCCGCCGCAAAAATGCCCAAAAAACGGGTGGGCTATAGCCTTGGGGGGAGGGGCTGGCCCACTTCGTCCGCCGGACTCGGAATGGGGAGAGACTTTGCGAGCGCCCTCTGTGTGCCAAAAATAGGCCACGGGCACAGCCGCGCCCCAAAAATAAGCCCCGAAGGTCCCGTCCCCTAGTTCGTCCGCCGCAAAAATGCCCAAAAAACGGGTGGGCTATAGCCTTGCGGGGAGGGGATGGCCAACTTCGTCCGCTGGATTCGGAATGGGGCGAGACTTTGCGATCGTCCTCCGTGTGCCAAAATAGGCCGTGGGCACAGCCGTGCCCAAAAATGAGCCCCCGAAGGGCCCGTCCCCAAGTTCGTGCGCCGCAAAAATACCCAAAAAACGGGTGAGCTATAGCCTTGGGGGGAGGGGCTGGCCAACTTCGTCCGCCGGACTCGGAATGGGGTGAGACTTTGCGAGCGCCCTCCGTGTACCAATAATAGGCTGCGGGCACAGACGTACCCAAAAATAAGCCCCCAAAGGTCCCGTCCCCAAGTTCGTCCGCCGCAAAAATGCCCAAAAAACGGGTGGGCTATAGCCTTGGGGGGAGGGGCTGGCCAACTTCGTCCGCCGGACTCAGAATGGATCGATACTTTGCGAGCGCCCTCCGTGTGGCAAAACTAGGCTGCGGGCACAGCCGCGCCCCAAAAATAAGCCCCCGAAGCTCCCGTCCCCTAGTTCGTCCGCCGCAAAAATGCCCAAAAAATGGGTGGGCTATAGCCTTGGGGGGAGGGGCTGGTCCGCCCGGACTCGGAATGGGGCGAGACTTTGCGAGCATCCTCCGTGTGCCAAAAATAGGCCACGGGCACAGCCGCGCCTAAAAGTAAGCCCCCGAAGGTCCCGTCCCCAAGTTCGTCCGCCGCAAATATGCCCAAAAAACGGGTGGGCTATAGCCTTGGGGGGAGGGGCTGGCCAACTTCGTCCGCCGGACTCGGAATGGGGTGAGACTTTGCGAGCGCCCTCCGTGTGCCAATAATAGGCTGCGGGCACAGACGTACCCAAAAATAAGCCCCCAAAGGTCCCGTCCCCAAGTTCGTCCGCCGCAAAAATGCCCAAAAAACGGGTGGGCTATAGCCTTGGGGGGAGGGGCTGGCCAACTTCGTCCGCCGGACTCAGAATGGATCGATAGCGCCCTCCGTGTGGCAAAACTAGGCTGCGGGCACAGCCGCGCCCCAAAAATAAGCCCCCGAAGCTCCCGTCCCCTAGTTCGTCCGCCGCAAAAATGCCCAAAAAATGGGTGGGCTATAGCCTTGGGGGGAGGGGCTGGCCCACTTCGTCCGCCGGACTCGGAATGGGGCGAGACTTTGCGAGCATCCTCCGTGTGCCAAAAATAGGCCACGGGCACAGCCGCGCCTAAAAGTAAGCCCCCGAAGGTCCCGTCCCCAAGTTCGTCCGCCGCAAATATGCCCAAAAAACGGGTGGGCTATAGCCTTGCGGGGAGGGGATGGCACACTTCGTCCGCCGGACTCGGAATGGGGCGAGACTTTGCGAGCGCCCTCCGCGTGCCAAAAATAGGCCGCGGGCACAGCCGCGCCCAAAAATAAGCCCCCGAAGGTCCCGTCCCCTAGTTCGTCCGCCGCAAAAATGCCCAAAAAACGGGTGGGCTATAGCCTTGGGGGGAGGGGCTGGCCAACTTCGTCCGCCGGACTCGGAATGGGGTGAGACTTTGCGAGCGCCCTCCGTGTGCCAAAAATAGCCCCCGGGCACAGCCGCGCCCCAAAAATAAGCCCCCGAAGGTCCCGTCCCCTAGTTCGTCCGCCGCAAAAATGCCCAAAAAACGGGTAGGCTATAGCCTTGGGGGGAGGGGCTGGCCAACTTCGTCCGCCTGACTCGGAATGGGGCGACACTTTGCAAAAAACCTCCGTGTTCCAAAAATAGGCCATGGGCACGGCCGCGCCCAAAAATAAGCCCCCGAAAGTCCCGTCCCCAAGTTCGTCCGCCGCAAAAATGCCCAAAAAACGGGTGGGCTATAGCCTTGGGGGAGGGGCTGGCACACTTCGTCCGCCGGACTCGGAATGGGGTGAGACTTTGCGAGCGCCGCGGGCACAGCCGCGCCCAAAAATAAGCCCCTGAAGGTCCCGTCCCCAAGTTCGTCCGCCGCAAAAAAGGCCCAAAAAACGGGTGGGCTATAGCCTTGGGGGAAGGGCTGGCCAACTTCGTCCGCCGGACTCGGAATGGGGTGAGACTTCACGAGCGCCCTCCGTGTGCCAAAAATAGGCCACGGACACAGCCGCGCCCAAAAATAAGCCCGTAAAGGTCCCGTTCCTAAGTTCGTGACTTTACGAGCGCCCTCCGTGTGCCAAAAATAGGCCACGGGCACGGCCACGCCCAAAAATAAGCCCCCGAATGTCCCGTCCCCATGTTCGTCCGCCGCAAAAATGCCCAAAAAATGGGTGGGCTATAGCCTTGGGGGGAGGGGCTGGCCAACTTCGTCCGCCGGACTCGGAATGGGGCGAGACTTTGTAAACGCCCTCCGTGTGCCAAAAATAGGCCGCGGGCACGGCCGCACCCAAAAATAAGCCCCCGAATGTCCCGTCCCCATGTTCGTCCGCCGCAAAAATGCCCAAAAAACGGGTGGGCTATAGCCTTGGGGGGAGGGGCTGGCCAACTTCGTCCGCCGGACTCGGAATGGGGCGAGACTTTGCGAACGCCTTCCGTGTGCCAAAAATAGGCCATGGGCACGGCCGCGCCCAAAAATAAGCCCCCGAATGTCCCGTCCCCATGTTCGTCCGCCGCAAAAAAGCCCAAAAAACGGGTGGGCTATAGCCTTGGGGGGAGGGGCTGGCCAACTTCGTCCGCCGGACTCGGAATGGGGCGAGACTTTGTAAACGCCCTCCGTGTGCCAAAAATAGGCCGCGGGCACGGCCGCGCCCAAAAATAAGCCCCCGAAGGTCCCGTCCCCAAGTTCGTCAGCCGCAAAAATGCCCAAAAAACGGGTGGGATATAGCCTTGGGGGAGGGGCTGGCCCACTTCATCCGCCGGACTCGGAATGGGGCGAGACTTTGCGAGCGCCCTCCGTGTGCCAAAAATAGGCCACGGACACAGCCGCGCCCAAAAATAAGCCCGTGAAGGTCCCTTTCCTAAGTTCGTGACTTTGCGAGCGCCCTCCGTGTGCCAAAAATAGGCCGCGGGCACAGCCGCGCCCAAAAATAAGGCCCCGAAGGTCCCGTCCCCAAGTTCGTCCGCCGTAAAAATGCCCAAAAAATGGGTGGGCTATAGCCTTGGGGGAGGGGCTGGCCCACTTCGTCCGCCGGACTTGGAATGGGGCGAGACTTTGCGAGCGCCCTCCGTGTGCTAAAAATAGGCCGCGGGTAAAGCTGCGCCCAAAAATAAGCCCCCGAAGGTCCCGTCCCCAAGTTCGTCCGCAGCAAAAAAGCCCAAAAAACGGGTGCGCTATAGCCTTGGGGGAGGGGCTGGCCAACTTCGTCCGCCGGACTCGGAATGGGGTGAGAATTGCGAGCGCCCTCCGTGTGCCAAAAATAGGCCACGGGCACAGCCGCGCCCAAAAATAAGCCCGTAAAGGTCCCGTTCCCAAGTTCGTGACTTTGCGAGCGCCCTCCGTGTGCCAAAAATAGGCCGCGGGCACAGCCGCGCCCAAAAATAAGCCCCCGAAGATCCCGTCCCCAAGTTCGTCCGGCGCAAAAATGCCCAAAAACGGTGGGCTATAGCCTTGGGGAGGGGCTGGCCAACGTCCGCCGGACTCGGAATGGGGCGAGAGAGCGCCTCCGTGTGCCAAAATACGGGCACAGCCGCGCCCAAAAATAAGCCCCGAAGGTCCCCAATCCCAAGCGTGACTTTGCGAGCGCCCTCCGTGTGAAAATAGGCTACGGGCACAGCCGCGCCCAAAAATAAGCCCCCGAAGGTCCCGTCCCCAAGTTCGTCCGGCGCAAAAATGCCCAAAAAACGGGTGGGCTATAGCCTTGGGGGAGGGGTTGGCCAACTTCGTCCGCCGGACTCGGAATGGGGCGAGACTTTACGAGCGCCCTCCGTGTGCCAAACATAGGCCGCGGGCACAGCCGCGCCCAAAAATAAGCCCCTGAAGGTCCCGTCCCCAAGTTCGTCCGCCGCAAAAACGCCCAAAAAACGGGTGGGCTATAGCCTTGGGGGAGGGGCTGGCCAACTTCGTCCGCCGGACTCGGAATGGGGTGAGAATTGCGAGCGCCCTCCGTGTGCCAAAAATAGGCCACGGGCACAGCCGCGCCCAAAAATAAGCCCGTAAAGGTCCCGTTCCCAAGTTCGTGACTTTGCGAGCGCCCTCCGTGTGCCAAAAATAGGCCGCGGGCACAGCCGCGCCCAAAAATAAGCCCCCGAAGGTCCCGTCCCCAAGTTCGTCCGGCGCAAAAATGCCCAAAAAACGGGTGGGCTATAGCCTTGGGGGAGGGGTTGGCCAACTTCGTCCGCCGGACTTGGAATGGGGCGAGACTTTGCGAGCGCCCTCCGTGTGCCAAACATAGGCCGCGGGCACAGCCGCGCCCAAAAATAAGCCCCTGAAGGTCCCGTCCCCAAGTTCGTCCGCCGCAAAAACGCCCAAAAAACGGGTGGGCTATAGCCTTGGGGGAGGGGCTGGCCAACTTCGTCCGCCGGACTCGGAATGGGGTGAGACTTTACGAGCGTCCTCCGTGTGCCAAAAATAGGCCACGGACACAGCCGCGCCCAGAAATAAGCCCGTGAAGGTCCCTTTCCTAAGTTCGTGACTTTGCGAGCGCCCTCCGTGTGCCAAAAATAGGCCGCGGGCACAGCCGCGCCCAAAAATAAGGCCCCGAAGGTCCCGTCCCCAAGTTCGTCCACCGTAAAAATGCCCAAAAAATGGGTGGGCTATAGCCTTGGGGGAGGGGCTGGCCCACTTCGTCCGCCGGACTTGGAATGGGGCGAGACTTTGCGAGCGCCCTCCGTGTGCTAAAAATAGGCCGCGGGTAAAGCTGCGCCCAAAAATAAGCCCCCGAAGGTCCCGTCCCCAAGTTCGTCCGCAGCAAAAAAGCCCAAAAAACGGGTGGGCTATAGCCTTGGGGGAGGGGCTGGCCCACTTCGTCCGCCAGACTCGGAATGGGGTGAGAATTGCGAGCGCCCTCCGTGTGCCAAAATAGGCCACGGGCACAGCCGCGCCCAAAAATAAGCCCGTAAAGGTCCCGTTCCCAAGTTCGTGACTTTGCGAGCGCCCTCCGTGTGCCAAAAATAGGCCGCGGGCACAGCCGCGCCCAAAAATAAGCCCCCGAAGGTCCCGTCCCCAAGTTCGTCCGCCGCAAAAATGCCCAAAAAACGGGTGGGCTATAGCCTTGGGGGGAGGGGCTGGCCAACTTCGTCCGCCGGTCTCGGAATGGGGCGAGACTTTGCAAACGCCCTCCGTGTGCCAAAAATAGGCCATGGGCACAGCCGCGCCCAAAAATAAGCCCCCGAAGGTCCCGTCCCCAAGTTCGTCCGGCGCAAAAATGCCCAAAAAACGGGTGGGCTATAGCCTTGGGGGAGGGGTTGGCCAACTTCGTCCGCCGGACTCGGAATAGGGCGAGACTTTGCGAGCGCCCTCCATGTGCCAAAAACAGGCCGCGGGAACAGCCGCGCCCAAAAATAAGCCCCTGAAGGTCCCGTCCCCAAGTTCATCCGCCGCAAAAACGCCCAAAAAACGGGTGGGCTATAGCCTTGGGGGAAGGGCTGGCCAACTTCGTCCGCCGGACTCGGAATGGGGTGAGTCTTTACGAGCGCCCTCCGTGTGCCAAAAATAGGCCACGGACACAGCCGCGCCCAAAAATAAGCCCGTAAAGGTCCCGTTCCTAAGTTCGTGACTTTGCGAGCGCCCTCCGTGTGCCAAAAATAGGCCGCGGGCACAGCCGCGCCCAAAAATAAGCCCCTGAAGGTCCCGTCCCCAAGTTCGTCCGCTGCAAAAATGCCCAAAAAACGGGTGGGCTATAGCCTTGGGGGGAGGGGCTGGCCAACTTCGTCCGCCGGACTCGGAATGGGGCGAGACTTTGCCAACGCCCTCCGTGTGCCAAAAATAGGCCATGGGCACTGCCGTGCCCAAAAATAAGCCCCCGAAGGTCCCGTCCCCAAGTTCGTCCGCCGCAAAAATGCCCAAAAAACGGGTGGGCTATAGCCTCGGGGGAGGGGCTGGCCCACTTCGTCCGCCGGACTCGGAATGGGGCGAGACTTTGCGAGCGCCCTCCGTGTGCCAAAAATAGGCCGCGGGCACAGCCGCGCCCAAAAATAAGCCCCTGAAGGTCCCGTCCCCAAGTTCGTCCGCCGCAAAAACGCCCAAAAAACGGGTGGGCTATAGCCTTGGGGGAGGGGCTGGCCAACTTCGTCCGCCGGACTCGGAATGGGGTGAGACTTTATGAGTGCCCTCCGTGTGCCAAAAATAGGCCACGGACACAGCCGCGCCCAAAAATAAGCCCGTAAAGGTCCCGTTCCCAAGTTCGTGGCTTTGCGAGCGCCCTCCGTGTGCCAAAAATAGGCCGCGGGCACAGCCCCGCCCAAAAATAAGCCCCCGAAGGTCCCGTCCCCAAGTTCGTCCGCCGCAAAAATGCCCAAAAAACGGATGGGCTATAGCCTTGGGGGGAGGGGCTGGCCAACTTCGTCCGCCGGACTCGGAATGGGGCGAGACTTTGCGAGCGCCCTCCGTGTGCAAAAAATAGGCCACGGGCACAGCCGCGCCCAAAAATAAGCCCGCAAAGGTCCCGTTCCCAAGTTTGTGACTTTTCGAGCGCCCTCCGTGTGCCAAAAATAGGCCGCGGGCACAGCCACGCCCAAAAATAAGCCCCCGAAGGTCCCGTCCCCTAGTTCGTCCGCCGCAAAAATGCCCAAAAAACGGGTGGGCTATAGCCTTGGGGGGAGGGGCTGGCCAACTTCGTCCGCCGGACTCGGAATAGGGCGATCTTTTCGAGCGCCCTCCGTGTGCCAAAAATAGGCCGCGGGCACAGTCGCGCCCAGAAATAAGCCCCCGAAGGTCCCGTCCCCAAGTTCGTCCGCCGCAAAAATGCCAAAAAAATGGGTGGGCTATAGCCTTGGGGGAGGGGCTGGCCCACTTCGTCCGCCGGACTCAGAATGGGGCGAGACTTTGCGAGCACCCTCCGTGTGCCAAAAATAGGCCGCGGGCACAGTCGCGCCCAGAAATAAGCCCCCGAAGGTCCCGTCCCCAAGTTTCTTCCGCTGCAAAAATGCCCAAAAAATGGGTGGGCTATAGCCTTGGGGGAGGGGCTGGCCCACTTCGTCCGCCGGACTCGGAATGGGGCGAGACTTTGCGAGCGCCCTCCGTGTGCTAAAAATAGGCTGTGGGTACAGCTGCGCCCAAAAATAAGCCCCCGAAGGTCCCGTCCCCAAGTTCGTCCGCCGCAAAAACGCCCAAAAAACGGGTGGGCTATAGCCTTGGGGGAGGGGCTGGCCAACTTCGTCCGCCGGACTCGGAATGGGGTGAGAATTGCGAGCGCCCTCCGTGTGCCAAAAATAGGCCACGGGCACAGCCGCGCCCAAAATTAAGCCCGTAAAGGTCCCGTTCCCAAGTTCGTGACTTTGTGAGCGCCCTCCGTGTGCCAAAAATAGGCCGCGGGCACAGCCGCGCCCAAAAATAAGCCACCGAAGGTCCCGTCCCCAAGTTCGTCCGCCTAAAAAATGCCCAAAAAACGGGTGGGCTATAGCCTTGGGGGGAGGGGCTGGCCAACTTCGTCCGCCGGTCTCGGAATGGGGCGAGACTTTGGAAACGCCCTCCGTGTGCCAAAAATACGCCATGGGCAAAGCCGCGCCCAAAAATAAGCCCCCGAAGGTCCCGTCCCCAAGTTCGTCCGGCGTAAAAATGCCCAAAAAATGGGTGGGCTAAAGCCTTGGGGGAGGGGTTGGCCAACTTCGTCCGCCGGACTCGGAATGGGGCGAGACTTTGCGAGCGCCCTCCGTGTGCCAAAAATAGGCTGCGGGCACAGCCGCGCCCAAAAATAAGCCCCTGAAGGTCCCGTCCCCAAGTTCGTCCGCCGCAAAAACGCCCAAAAAACGGTGGGCTATAGCCTTGGGGAGGGGCTGGCCAACTTCGTCCGCCGGACTCGGAATGGGGTGAGACTTTACGAGCGCCCTCCGTGTGCCAAAAATAGGCCACGGACACAGCCGCGCCCAAAAATAAGCCCGTAAAGGTCCCGTTCCCAAGTTTGTGACTTCTCGAGCACCCTCCGTGTGCCAAAAATAGGCCGCGGGGACTGCCACGCCCAAAAATAAGCCCTCGAAGGTCTCGTCCCTTAGTTCGTCCGCCGAAAAAATGCCCAAAAAACGGGTGGGCTATAGCCTTGGGGGGAGGGGCTGGCCAACTTCGTCCGCCGGACTCGGAATGGGGCGATCTTTTCGAGCGCCCTCCGTGTGCCAAAAATAGGCCGCGGGCACAGTTGCGCCCAGAAATAAGCCCCCGAAGGTCCCGTCCTTAAGTTCGTCCGCCGTAAAAATGCCCAAAAAATGGGTGGGCTATAGCCTTGGGGGAGGGGCTGGCCCACTTCGTCCGCCGGACTCGGAATGGGGCGAGACTTTGCGAGCGCCCTCCGTGTGCCAAAAATAGGCCGCGGGCACAGCCGCGCCCAAAAATAAGCCCCTGAAGGTCCCTTCCCCAAGTTCGTCCGCCGCAAAAACGCCCAAAAAACGGGTGGGCTATAGCCTTGGGGGAGGGGCTGGCCAACTTCGTCCGCCGGACTCGGAATGGGGTGAGACTTTATGAGTGCCCTCCGTGTGCCAAAAATAGGCCACGGACACAGCTGCGCCAAAAAATAAGCCCGTAAAGGTCCCGTTCCCAAGTTCGTGACTTTGCGAGCGCCCTCCGTGTGCCAAAAATAGGCCGCGGGCACAGCCGCGCCCAAAAATAAGCCCCCGAGGGTCCCGTCCCCAAGTTTCTTCCGCTGCAAAAATGCCCAAAAAATGGGTGGGCTATAGCCTTGGGGGAGGGGCTGGCCCACTTCGTCCGCCGGACTCGGAATGGGGCGAGACTTTGCGAGCGCCCTCCGTGTGCTAAAAATAGGCCGTGGGTACAGCTGTGCCCAAAAATAAGCCCCCGAAGGTCCCGTCCCCAAGTTCGTCCGCCGCAAAAACGCCCAAAAAACGGGTGGGCTATAGCCTTGGGGGAGGGGCTGGCCAATTTCGTCCGCCGGACTCGGAATGGGGTGAGAATTGTGAGCGCCCTCCGTGTGCCAAAAATAGGCCACGGGCACAGCCGCGCCCAAAAATAAGCCCGTAAAGGTCCCGTTCCCAAGTTCGTGACTTTGCGAGCGCCCCCCGTGTGCCAAAAATAGGCCGCGGGCACAGCCGCGCCCAAAAATAAGCCCCCGAAGGTCCCGTCCCCAAGTTCGTCCGCCTAAAAAATGCCCAAAAAACGGGTGGGCTATAGCCTTGGGGGGAGGGGCTGGCCTACTTCGTCCGCCGGTCTCGGAATGGGGCGAGACTTTGCAAACGCCCTCCGTGTGCCAAAAATAGGCCATGGGCACAGCCGCGCCCAAAAATAAGCCCCCGACGGTCCCGTCCCCAAGTCCGTCCGCCTAAAAATGGCCAAAAAAATGGGTGGCCTATAGCCTTGGGGGAGGGGTTGGCCAACTTCGTCCGCCGGACTCGGAATGGGGCGAGACTTTGCGAGCGCCCTCCGTGTGCCAAAAATAGGCTGCGGGCACAGCCGCGCCCAAAAATGAGCCCCTGAAGGTCCCGTCCCCAAGTTCGTCCGCCGCAAAAACGCCCAAAAAACGGTGGGCTATAGCCTTGGGGGAGGGGCTGGCCAACTTCGTCCGCCGGACTCGGAATGGGGTGAGACTTTACGAGCGCCCTCCGTGTGCAAAAAATAGGCCACGGACACAGCCGCGCCCAAAAATAAGCCCGTAAAGGTCCCGTTCCCAAGTTTGTGACTTTTCGAGCACCCTCCGTGTGCCAAAAATAGGCCGCGGGCACAGTCGCGCCCAGAAATAAGCCCCCGAAAGTCCCGTCCCCAAGTTCGTCCACCGCAAAAATGCCCAAAAAATGGGTGGGCTATAGCCTTGGGGGAGGGGCTGGCCCACTTCGTCCGCCGGACTCGGAATGGGGCGAGACTTTGCGAGCGCCCTCCGTGTGCTAAAAATAGGCCGTGGGTACAGCTGCGCCCAAAAATAAGCCCCCGAAGGTCCCGTCCCCAAGTTCGTCCGCCGCAAAAACGCCCAAAAAACGTGTGGGCTATAGCCTTGGGGGAGGGGCTGGCCAACTTCGTCCGCCGGACTCGGAATGGGGTGAGAATTGCGAGCGCCCTCCGTGTGCCAAAAATAGGCCACGGGCACAGCCGCGCCCAAAAATAAGCCCGTAAAGGTCCCGTTCCCAAGTTCGTGACTATGCGAGCGCCTCCGTGTGCAAAAATAGGCCGCGGGCACAGCCGCGCCCAAAAATAAGCCCTCGAAGGTCCCGCCCCAAGTTCGTCCGCAAAATGCCCAAAAAATGGGTGGCCTATAGCCTTGGGGGAGGGGTTGGCCAACTTCGTCCGCCGGACTCGGAATGGGGCGAGACTTTGCGAGCGCCCTCCGTGTGCCAAAAATAGGCTGCGGGCACAGCCGCGCCCAAAAATAAACCCCTGAAGGTCCCGTCCCCAAGTTCGTCCGCCGCAAAAACGCCCAAAAAACGGGTGGGCTATAGCCTTGGGGGAGGGGCTGGCCAACTTCGTCCGCCGGACTCGGAATGGGGTGAGACTTTACGAGCGCCCTCCGTGTGCCAAAAATAGGCCACGGACACAGCCGCGCCCAAAAATAAGCCCGTAAAGGTCCCGTTCCCAAGTTTGTGACTTTTCGAGCACCCTCCGTGTGCCAAAAATAGGCCGCGGGGACAACCACGCCCAAAAATAAGCCCCCGAAGGTCTCGTCCCTTAGTTCATCTGCCGAAAAAATGCCCAAAAAACGGGTGGGCTATAGCCTTGGGGGGAGGGGCTGGCCCACTTCGTCCGCCGGACTCGGAATGGGGCGATCTTTTCGAGCGCCCTCCGTGTGCGAAAAATAGCCCGCGGGCACAGTCGCGCCCAGAAATAAGCCCCCGAAGGTCCCGTCCCCAAGTTCGTCCGCCGCAAAAATCCCCAAAAAATGGGTGGGCTATAGCCTTGGGGGAGGGGCTGGCCCACTTCGTCCGCCGGACTCGGAATGGGGCGAGACTTTGCGAGCGCACTCCGTGTGCTAAAAATAGGCCGTGGGTACAGCGGCGCCCAAAAATAAGCCCCCGAAGGTCCCGTCCCCAAGTTCGTCCGCCGCAAAAACGCCCAAAAAACGGGTGGGCTATAGCCTTGGGGGGAGGGGCTGGCCAACTTCTTTCGCCGGTCTCGGAATGGGGCGAGACTTTGCAAACGCCCTCCGTGTGCCAAATATAGGCCGCGGGAATAGCCGCGCCCAAAATTAAGCCCCCGAAGGTCCCGTCCCCAAGTTCGTCCGCGCAAAAATGCCCAAAAAAAGGGTGGGCTATAGCCTTGGGGGGGAGGGCTGGCCAACTTCGTCCGCCGGACTCGGAATGGGGTGAGACTTTGCGAGCGCCCTCCGTGTGCAAAAAATAGGCCGCGGGCACTGGCGCGC
This sequence comes from Citrus mangshanensis, assembly GCA_030449895.1. Classification (NCBI taxonomy): domain Eukaryota; kingdom Viridiplantae; phylum Streptophyta; class Magnoliopsida; order Sapindales; family Rutaceae; genus Citrus; species Citrus mangshanensis. The sequence continues at coordinate 45,459 of JASUUJ010000170.1, read as the reverse complement.
CCAAAAATAAGCCCCCGAAGGTCCCGTCCCCAAGTTCGTCCGCCGAAAAAATGCCCAAAAAACGGGTGGGCTATGGCCTTGGGGGGAGGGGCTGGCCAACTTCGTCCGCCGGACTCGGAATGGGGCGAGACTCTGCGAGCGCCCTCCGTGTGCCAAAAATAGGCTACGAGCACAGCCGCACCCAAAAATAAGCCCCCGAAGGTCCCGTCCCCAAGTTCGTCCGCCGCAAAAATGTCCAAAAAACGCGTGGGCTATAGCCTTGGGGGGAGGGGATGGCCAACTTCGTCCGCCGGACTCGGAATGGGGCGAGACTTTGCGAGCGACCTCCGTGTGCCAAATATAGGCCGTGGTTACAGCTGCGCCCAAAAATAAGCCCCCGAAGGTCCCGTCCCCAAGTTCATCCGCGCAAAAATGGCCAAAAAACGGGTGGGCTATAGCCTTGGGGGGAGGGGCTGGCCAACTTCGTCCGCCGGACTCGGAATGGGGCGAGACTTTGCGAGTGCCCTACGTGTGCCAAAAATAGGCCGCGGGCACAGCCGCGCCCAAAATAAGCCCCCGAAGGTACCGTCCCCAAGTTCGTCCACCGCAAAAATGCCCATAAAACGGGTGGGCTATAGCCTTGGGGGAAGGGGCTGGCCAACTTCGTCCGTCGGACTCGGAATGGGGCGAGACTTTGCGAGCGCCCTCCATGTGCCAAATATAGGCCGCGGGAACAGCCGCGCCCAAAATTAGGCCCCCGAAGGTCCAGTCCCCAAGTTCATCCGCGCAAAAATGCCCAAAAAACGGGTGGGATATAGCCTTGGGGGGACGGGCTGGCCAACTTCGTCCGCCGGACTCGGAATGGGGCGAGACTTTGCGAGTGCCCTACGTGTGCCAAAAATAGGCCGCGGGCACAGCCGCGCCCAAAAATAAGCCCCCGAAGGTACCGTCCCCAAGTTCGTCCACCGCAAAAATGCCCATAAAACGGGTGGGCTATAGCCTTGGGGGAAGGGGCTGGCCAACTTCGTCCGCCGGACTCGGAATGGGGCGAGACTTTGCGAGCGCCCTCCGTGTGCCAAATATAGGCCGCGGTTACAGCTGCGCCCAAAAATAAACCCCCGAAGGTCCCGTCCCCAAGTTCATCCGCGCAAAAATGCCCAAAAAACGGGTGGGCTATAGCCTTGGGGGGACGGGCTGGCCCACTTCGTCCGCCGGACTCGGAATGGGGCGAGACTTTGCGAGTGCCCTACGTGTGCCAAAAATAGGCTGCGGGCACAGCCGCGCCCAAAAATAAGCCCCCGAAGGTACCGTCCCCAAGTTCGTCCGCCGCAAAAATGCCCATAAAACGGGTGGGCTATAGCCTTGGGGGAAGGGGCTGGCCAACTTCGTCCGCCGGACTCGGAATGGGACGAGACTTTGCGAGTGCCCTCCATGTGCCAAATATAGGCCGCGGGAACAGCCGCGCCCAAAATTAGGCCCCCGAAGGTCCAGTCCCCAAGTTCATCCGCGCAAAAATGCCCAAAAAACGGGTGGGCTATAGCCTTGGGGGGACGGGCTGGCAAACTTCGTCCGCCGGACTCGAAATGGGGCGAGACTTTGCGAGCGCTCTCCGTGTGCAAAAAATAGGCCGTGGGCACTGGCGCGCCCAAAAATAAGACCCCGAAGGTCCCGTCCCCAAGTTCGTCCGCCGAAAAAATGCACAAAAAACGGGTGGGCTATAGCCTTGGGGGGAGGGGCTGGCCAACTTCGTCCGCCGGACTCGGAATGGGGTGAGACTTTGCCAGCGCCCTCCGTGTACCAAACATAGGCTGCGGGCACAGACGTGACCAAAAATAAGCCCCCGAAGGTCCCGTCCCCAAGTTCGTCCGCGCAAAAATGCCCAAAAAACGGGTGGGCTATAGCCTTGGGGGGAGGGGCTGGCCAACTTCGTCCGCCGGACTCGGAATTGGGCGAGACTTAACGAGCACCCTCCGTGTGCCAAAAATAGGCCGCGGGCACAGCCGCGCCCAAAAATAAGCCCCCGAAGGTCCCGTCTCCAAGTTCGTCCGCCGCAAAAATGCCCAAAAAAAGGGTGGGCTATAGCCTTGGGGGGAGGGGATGGCCAACTTCGTCCGCCGGACTCGGAATGTGGCGAGACTTTGCGAGCGCCCTCCATGTGCCAAAAAATAGGCCGCGGGCACAGCCGTGCCAAAAAATAAGCCCCGAAGGTCCAGTCCCCAAGTTCGTCCGCCGCAAAAATGCCCAAAAAACGGGTGGGCTATAGCCTTGGGGGGACGGGCTGGCCAACTTCGTCCGCCGGACTCAGAATGGGGCGAGACTTTGCGAGTGCCCTCCATGTGCCAAAAATAGGCTGCGGGCACAGCCGCGCCCAAAAATAAGCCCCCGAAGGTACCGTCCCCAAGTTCGTCCGCCGCAAAAATGCCCAAAAAACGGGTGGGCTATAGCCTTGGGGGGAGGGGCTGGCCGACTTCGTCCGCCGGACTCGGAATGGGGCGAGACTTTGCGAGCGCCCTCCATGTGCCAAATATAGGCCGCCGGAACAGCCGCGCCCAAAAATAAGCCCCCGAAGGTCCCGTCCCCAAGTTCGTCCGCGCAAAAATGCCCAAAAAACGGGTGGGCTATAGCCTTGGGGGGACGGGCTGGCCAACTTCGTCCGCCGGACTCGGAATGGGGCGAGACTTTGCGAGCGCCCTCCGTGTGCCAAAAAATAGGCCGCGGGCACAGCCGCGCCCAAAAATCAGCCCCGAAGGTCCCGTCCCCAAGTTCGTCCGCCGCAAAAATGCCCAAAAAACGGGTGGGCTATAGCCTTGGGGGGAGGGGCTGGCCAACTTCGTCCGCCGGACTCGGAATGGGGCGAGACTTTGCAAGCGCCCTCCGTGTGCCAAAAATAGGCCGTGGACACAGGCGCGCCCAAAAATAAGCCCTCGAAGGTCCCGTCACCAAGTTCGTCCGCCGAAAAAATTCCCAAAAAACGGGTTGGCTATAGCATTGGGGGGAGGGGCTGGCCAACTTCGTTCGCCGGACCTGGAATGGGGCGAGACTTTGCGAGCACCCTCCGTGTGCCAAAATAGGCTGTGGGCACAGCCGCACCCAAAAATAAGCCCCCGAAGGTCCCGTCCCCAAGTTCTTCCGCCGCAAAAATGCCTAAAAAACGGGTGGGCTATAGCCTTGGGGGGAGGGGATGGCCAACTTCGTCTGCCGGACTCGGAATGGGGCGAGACTTTGCGAGCGCCCTCCGTGTGCCAAACATAGGCCACGGACAAAGCCGCGCCCAAAAATAAGCCCCCGTAGGTCCCGTCCCCAAGTTCGTCCGCCGCAAAAATACCTAAAAAACGGGTGGGCTATAGCCTTGGGGGGAGGGGATAGCCAACTTCGTCTGCCGGACTAGGAATGGGGCGAATCTTTGCGAGCACCCTCCGTGTGCCAAAAAATAGGCCGCGGGCACAGCCGCGCCCAAAAATCAGCCCCGAAGGTCCCGTCCCCAAGTTCGTCCGCCGCAAAAATGCCCAAAAAACGGGTGGGCTATAGCCTTGGGGGGAGGGGCTGGCCAACTTCGTCCGCCGGACTCGGAATGGGGCGAGACTTTGCGAGCGCCCTCCATGTGCCAAATATAGGCCGCCGGAACAGCCGCGCCCAAAAATAAGCCCCCGAAGGTCCCGTCCCCAAGTTCGTCCGCGCAAAAATGCCCAAAAAACGGGTGGGCTATAGCCTTGGGGGGACGGGCTGGCCAACTTCGTCCGCCGGACTCGGAATGGGGCGAGACTTTGCGAGTGCCCTCCATGTACCAAACATAGGCCACGGGCACAGCCGCTACCAAAAATAAGCCCCCGAAGGTCCCGTCCCCAAGTTCGTCCGCTGCAAAAATGCCCAAAAAACAGGTGGGCTATAGCCTTGGGGGGAGGGGATGGCCAACTTCGTCCGCCGGACTCGGAATGGGGCGAGACTTTGCGAGCACCCTCCGTGTGCCAAAAATAGGCCGCGGGCACAGCCGCGCCCAAAAAAAAGCCCCGAAGGTCCCGTCCCCAAGTTCGTCCGCCGCAAAAATGCCCAAAAAACGGGTGGGCTATAGCCTTGGGGGGAGGGGCTGGCCAACTTCGTCCGCCGGACTCGGAATGGGGTGAGACTTTGCAAGCGCCCTCCGTGTGCCAAAAATAGGCCACGGGCACAGGCGCGCCCAAAAATAAGCCCCCGAAGGTCCCGTCCCCAAGTTTGTCCGCCGAAAAAATACCCAAAAAACGGGTTGGCTATAGCATTGGGGGGAGGGGCTGGCCAACTTCGTCCGCCGGACTCGGAATGGGGCGAGACTTTGCGAGCACCCTCCGTGTGCCAAAATAGGCTGCGGGCACAGCCGCGCCCAAAAATAAGCCCCCGAAGGTCCCGTCCCCAAGTTCGTCCGCCGCAAAAATACCTAAAAAACGGGTGGGCTATAGCCTTGGGGGGAGGGGATGGCCAACTTCGTCTGCCGAACTAGGAATGGGGCGAATCTTTGCGAGCGCCCTCCGTGTACCAAACATATGCCGCGGGCACAGCCGCGACCAAAAATAAGCCCCCGAAGGTCCCGTCCCCAAGTTCGTCCGCGCAAAAATGGCCAAAAAACGGGTGGGCTATAGCCTTGGGGGGACGGGCTGGCCAACTTCGTCCGCCAGACTCGGAATGGGGCGAGACTTTGCGAGTGCCCTCCGTGTGCCAAAAATAGGCCGCGGGCACAGCCGCGCCCAAAAATAAGCCCCCGAAGGTCCCGTCCCCTAGTTCGTCCGCCGCAAAAATGCCCAAAAAACGGGTGGGCTATAGCCTTGGGGGGAGGGGCTGGCCAACTTCGTCCGCCGGACTCGGAATGGGGCGAGACTTTGCGAGTGCCCTCCGTGTGCCAAAAATAGGCCGCGGGAACAGCCGCGCCGAAAAATAAGCCCCCGAAGGTCCCGTCCCCAAGTTCGCCCGCCGCAAAAATGCCCAGAAAACGGGTGGGCTATAACCTTGGGGGGGAGGGGTGGCCAACTTCTTCCGCCGGACTCGGAATGGGGCGAGACTTTGCGAGCACCCATCATGTGCCACAAATGGTCGCGGGCAAAGCCGCGCCCAAATATAATCCCCCGAACGTCCCTTCCTCAAGTAAGTCCGCCGCAAAAATGCCCAAAAAACGGGTGGGCTATAGCCTTGGGGGGAGGGGATCGCCAACTTCGTCCGCCGGACTCGGAATGGGGCGAGACTTTGCGAGCGCCCACCGTGTGCCAAAAATAGGCCGCGGGCACAGCTGCGGCAAAAAATAAGCCCACGAAGGTCCCGTCCCCAAGTTCGTCCGCCGCAAAAATGCCCAAAAAACGGGTGGGCTATAGCCTTGGGGGGAGGGGCTGGCCCACTTCGTCCGCCGGACTCGGAATGGGGCGAGACTTTTCGAGTGCCCTCCGTGCGCCCAACATAGGCCGCGGGCACAGCCGCGCCCAAAAATAAGCCCCGAAAGTCCCATCCCCAAGTTCGTCCGCCGCAAAAATGCCCAAAAAACGGGTGGGCTATAGCCTTGGGGGAAGGGGATGGCCCACTTCGTCCGCCAGACTCGGAATGGGGCGAGACTTTGCGATCGCCCTCCGTGTGATAAAAATAGGCCGCGGGCACAGCCACGCCCAAAAATAAGCCCCAGAAGGTCGCGTCCCCAAGTTCGTCCGCCGCAAAAATGCCCAAAAAACGGGTGGGCTATAGCCTTGCGGGGAGGGGCGGGCCAACTTCGTCCGCCGGACTCGGAATGGGGCGAGACTTTACGAGCGTCCCCTCCGTCTGCCAAAAATAGGCCGAGGGCACAGCCGCGCCCAAAAATAAGCCCCCGAAGGTCCCGTCCCCAAGTTCGTCCGCCGCAAAAACGCCGAAAAAACGGGTGGGCTATAGCCTTGGGGGAGGGGCTGGCCAACTTCGTCCGCCGGACTCGGAATGGGGTGAGACTTTGCGAGCGCCCTCTGTGTGCCAAAAATAGACCACGGGCACAGCCGCGCCCAAAAATAAGCCCGTAAAGGTCCCGTTCCCAAGTTCGTGACTTTGCGAGCGCCCTCCGTGTGCCAAAAATAGGCCGCGGGCACAGCCGCGTCCAAAAATAAGCCCCCGAAGGTCCCATCCCAAAGTTCGTCCACCGCAAAAATGCCCAAAAAACGGGTGGGCTATAGCCTTGGGGGGAGGGGCTGGCCAACTTCGTCCGCCTGACTCGTAATGGGGCGAGACTTTGCGAGCGGCCTCGGTGTGCCAAAAAATAGGCCGCGGGCACAGCCGCGCCGAAAGATAAGCCCCCGAAGGTCCCATCCCCAAGCTCGTCCGCTGCAAAAATGCCCAAAAACCGGGTGGGCTATAGCCTTGGGGGGAGGGGCTGGCCAACTTCGTCCGCCGGACTCGGAATGGGGCTAGACTTTTCGAGCGCACTCCGTGTGCCAAACATAGGCCGTGGGCACAGCCGCGCCCAAAAATAAGCACCCGAAGGTCCCGTCCCCTAGTTCGTCCGCCGCAAAAATGCCCAAAAAACGGGTGGGCTATAGCCTTGGGGGGAGGGGCTGGCCAACTTCGTCCGCCGGACTCGGAATGGGGCGAGACTTTGCGAGCACCCTCCGTGTGCCAAAAATATGCCGCGGGAACAGCCGTGCCGAAAATAAGCCCCCGAAGGTCCCGTCCCCAAGTTCGTCCGCCGCAAAAATGCCCAAAAAACGGGTGGGCTATAGCCTTGGGGGGAGGAGCTGGCCCACTTCGTCCGCCGGACTCGGAATGGGGCGAGACTTTGCGAGCGCCCTTCGTGTGCCAAAAATAGGCCGCGGGCAACGACGCGTCCAAAAATAAGCCCCCGAAGGTCCCGTCCCGAAGTTCGTCCGCCGCAAAAACGCCCAAAAAACGGGTGGGCTATAGACTTGGGGGAGGGGCTGGCCAACTTTGTCCGCCGGACTCGGAATGGGGTGAGACTTTGCGAGCGCCCTCCGTGTGCCAAAAATAGGCCACGGGCACAGCCGCGCCCAAAAATAAGCCCGTAAAGGTCCCGTTCCCAAGTTCGTGACTTTGCGATCGCCCTCCGTGTGCCAAAAATAGGCCGCGGGCATAGCCGCGTCCAAAAATAAGCCCCCGAAGGTCCCATCCCATAGGTCGTCCGCCGCAAAAATGCCCAAAAAACGGATGGGCTATAGCCTTGGGGGGAGGGGCTGGCCCACTTCGTCCGCCGGACTCGTAATGGGGCGAGACTTTGCGAGCGGGCTCGGTGTGCCAAAAATAGGCCGTGGGCACAGCCGCGCCGAAAAATAAGCCCCCGAAGGTCCCATCCCCAAGCTCATCCGCTGCAAAAATGCCCAAAAAACGGGTGGGCTATAGCCTTGGGGGGAGGAGCTGGCCCACTTCGTCCGCCGGACTCGGAATGGGGCGAGACTTTGCGAGCGCACTCCGTGTGCCAAACATAGGCCGCGGGCACAGCCGCGCCCAAAAATAAGCCCCCGAAGGTCCCGTCCCCTAGTTCGTCCGCCGCAAAAATGCCCAAAAAACGGGTGGGCTATAGCCTTGGGGGGAGGGGCTGGCCAACTTCGTCCGCCGGAGTCGGAATGGGGCGAGACTTTGCGAGCGCCCTCCGTGTGCCAAAAATAGGCCGTGGGAACAGCCGCGCTGAAAAATAAGCCCCCGAAGGTCCCGTCCCCAAGTTCGCCCGCCGCAAAAATGCCCAGAAAACGGGTGGGCTATAACCTTGGGGGGAGGGGCTGGCCAACTTCGTCCGCCGGACTCGGAATGGCGCGAGACTTTTCGAGCGCCCTCCGTGTGCCAAAAATAGGCTGCGGACACAGCCGCCACCAAAAATAAGCCCCCGAAGGTCCCGTCCCCAAGTTCGTCCTACGCAAAATTGCCCAAAAAACGGGTGGGCTATAGCCTTGGGGGGAGGGGATGGCCAACTTCGTCCGCCGGACTCGGAATGCGGCGAGACTTTGCGAGAACCCTCCGTGTACCAAAAATAGGTGGCGGGCACAACCGCGCCCAAAAATAAGCCCCCGAAGGTCCCGTCCCCAAGTTCGTCCGCCGCAAAAATGCCCAAAAAACGGGTGGGCTATAGCCTTGGGGGCTCTTTGCGAATGTGCCAAAATAGGCCACGGGCACAGCCGTACCCAAAAATAAGCGCCCGAAGGTGCCGTCCCCATGTTCGTCCGCCGCAAAAATGCCCAAAAAACGGGTGGGCTATAGCCTTGGGGGGAGGGGCTGGCCAACTTCGTCCGCCGGACTCGGAATGGGGCGAGCCTTTGCGAGCACCCTCCGTGTGCCAAAAATAGGCCGCGGGCACAGCCGCGCCGAAAAAGAAGCACCCGAAGGTCCCGTCCCCAAGTTCGTCCGCCGCAAAAATGCCCAAAAAACGGGTGGGCTATAGCCTTGGGCGGAGGGGCTGGCCAACTTCGTCCACCGGACTCGGAATGCAGCGAGACTTTGCGAACGCCCTCCGTGTGCCAAAAATAGGCCGCGGTCACAGCCGCGCCCAAAAATAAGCCCCCGAAGGTCCCGTCCCCAAGTTCGTCCTCCGCAAAATTGCCCAAAAAACGGGTGGGCTATAGCCTTGGGGGGAGGGGATGGCCAAGTTCGTCCGCCGGACTCGGAATGGGGCGAGACTTTGCGAGAACCCTCCGTGTAACAAAAATAGGCCACGGGCACAGCCGCGCCCAAAAATAAGGCCCCGAAGGTCCCGTCCCCGAGTTCGTCCGCTGCAAAAATGCCCAAAAAACGGGTGGGCTATAGCCTTGGGGGGAGGGGCTGGCCCACTTCGTCCGCCAGACTCGGAATGGGGTGAGACTTTGCGAGCGCCCTCCGTGTGCCAAAATAAGCCCCGAAGGTCCCATCCCCCGCCGCAAAAATGCCCAAAAACGGATGGGCTATAGCCTTGGGGGAGGGGCTGGCCCACTGGTCCGCCGGACTCGTAATGGGGCGAGAGTGCCAAAAATAGGCCGGGCACAGCCAAAAATAAGCCCCCGAAGGTCCCATCCCCAAGCTCATCCGCTGCAAAAATGCCCAAAAAACGGGTGGGCTATAGCCTTGGGGGGAGGGGCTGGCCCACTTCGTCCGCCAGACTCGGAATGGGGCGAGACTTTGCAAGCACCCTCCGTGTGCCAAAAATAGACCACGGGCACAGCCGCACCCAAAAATAAGCCCCCGAAAATCCCGTCCCCAAGTTCGTCCGCCGCAAAAATGCCCAAAAAACGGGTGGGCTATAGCCTTGGGCGGAGGGGCTGGCCAACCGGACTCGGAATGGGGCGAGACTTTGCAAGCGCCTCCGTGTGCCAAAATAGGCCGCGGCACAGCGCGCCCAAAAATAAGCCCCGAAGGTCCCGCTCCCAAGTTCGTCCTCCGCAAAATTGCCCAAAACGGGTGGGCTATAGCCTTGGGGGAGGGCTGGCCAACTTCGTCCGCCGGACTCGGAATGGGGCGAGACTTTGCGAGCCTCCGTGTGCCAAAATAGGCCACGGGCACAGCCGCGCCCAAAAATAAGCCCCGAAGGTCCCATCCCCGAGTTCGTCCGCTGCAAAATGCCCAAAAACGGGTGGGCTATAGCCTTGGGGGAGGGGCTGGCCCACTTCGTCCGCCGACTAATGGGGCGAGACTTTGCAAGCACCCTCCGTGTGCCAAAAATAGACCACGGGCACAGCCGCACCCAAAAATAAGCCCCCGAAAATCCCGTCCCCAAGTTCGTCCGCCGCAAAAATGCCCAAAAAACGGGCGGGCTGTAGCCTTGGGGGGAGGGGCTGGCCAACTTCGTCTGCCGGACTCGGAATGGGGCGAGACTTTGCAAGCGCCCTCCGTGTGCCAAAAATAGGCCGCGGGCACAGCTGCGCCCAAAAATAAGTGCCCGAAGGTCCCGTTCCCAAGTTCGTGCGCCGCAAAAATGCCCAAAAAACAGGTGGGCTATAGCCTTGGGGGGAGGGGCTGGCCAACTTCGTCCGCCGGACTCGGAATGGGACGAGACTTTGCGAGCGGCCTCCGTGTGCCAAAAATAGGCCATGGGCACAGCGGAACCCAAAAATAAGCCCCCGAAGGTCCCATCCCCGAGTTCGTCCGCTGCAAAAATGCCCAAAAAACGGGTGGGCTATAGCCTTGGGGGGAGGGGCTGGCCCACTTCGTCCGCCAGACTCGGAATGGGGCGAGACTTTGCGAGCACCCTCCGTGTGCCAAAAATAGGCCCTTGGCACAGGGGCACCCAAAAATAAGCCCCTGAAGGTCCCGTCCCCGAGTTCGTCCGCTGCAAAAATGCCAAAAAAACGGGTGGGCTATAGCCTTGGGGGGAGGGGCTGGCCCACTTCGTCCGCCAGACTCGGAATGGGGCGAGACTTTGCGAGCACCCTCCGTGTGCCAAAAATAGACCACGGGCACAGCCGTACCCAAAAATAAGCCCCCGAAAATCCCGTCCCCAAGTTCGTCCGCCGCAAAAATGCCCAAAAAACGGGCGGGCTGTAGCCTTGGGGGGAGGGGCTGGCCAACTTCGTCTGCCGGACTCGGAATGGGGCGAGACTTTGCAAGCGCCCTCCGTTTGCCAAAAATAGGCCGCGGGCACAGCTGCGCCCAAAAATAAGCGCCCGAAGGTCCCGTTCCCAAGTTCGTGCGCCGCAAAAAGGCCCAAAAAACGGGTGGGCTATAGCCTTGGGGGGAGGGGCTGGCCAACTTCGTCCGCCGGACTCGGAATGGGGCGAGACTTTGCGAGCGGCCTCCGTGTGCCAAAAATAGGCCATGGGCACAGCGGCACCCAAAAATAAGCCCCCGAAGGTCCCATCCCCGAGTTCGTCCGCTGCAAAAATGCCCAAAAAACGGGTAGGCTATAGCCTTGGGGGGAGGGGCTGGCCCACTTCGTCCGCCAGACTCGGAATGGGGCGAGACTTTGCGAGCACCCTCCGTGTGCCAAAAATAGACCACGGGCACAGCCGCACCCAAAAATAAGCCACCGAAAATCCCGTCCCCAAGTTCGTCCGCCGCAAAAATGCCCAAAAAACGGGCGGGCTGTAGCCTTGGGGGGAGGGGCTGGCCAACTTCGTCTGCCGGACTCGGAATGGGGCGAGACTTTGCAAGCGCCCTCCGTGTGCCAAAAATAGGCCGCGGGCACAGCTGCGCCCAAAAATAATCGCCCGAAGGTCCCGTTCCCAAGTTCGTGCGCCGCAAAAATGCCCAAAAAACGGGTGGGCTATAGCCTTGGGGGGAGGGGCTGGCCAACTTCGTCCGCCGGACTCGGAATGGGGCGAGACTTTGCGAGCGGCCTCCGTGTGCCAAAAATAGGCCATGGGCACAGCCGCACCCAAAAATATGCCCCCGAAGGTCCCGTCCCCGAGTTCGTCCGCTGCAAAAATGCCCAAAAAATGGGTGGGCTATAGCCTTGGGGGGAGGGGCTGGCCCACTTCGTCCGCCAGACTCGGAATGGGGCGAGACTTTGCGAGCACCCTCCGTGTGCCAAAAATGGACCATGGGCACAGCCGCACCCAAAAATAAGCCCCCGAAAGTCCCGTCCCCAAGTTCGTCCGCCGCAAAAATGCCCAAAAAACGGGCGGGCTGTAGCCTTGGGGGGAGGGGCTGGCCAACTTCGTCTGCCGGACTCGGAATGGGACGAGACTTTGCAAGCGCCCTCCGTGTGCCAAAAATAGGCCGCGGGCACAGCCGAGACCAAAAATAAGTCCCCGAAGGTCCCGTTCCCAAGTTCGTGCGCTGCAAAAATGCCCAAAAAACGGGTGGGCTATAGCCTTGGGGGGAGGGGCTGGCCAACTTCGTCCGCCGGACTCGGAATGGGGCGAGAATTTGTGAGCGGCCTCCGTGTGCCAAAAATAGGCCGCGGGCACAGCCGCCCCCAAAAATAAGAGCCCGAAGGTCCCGTTCCCAAGTTCGTGCGCCGCAAAAATGCCCAAAAAACGGGTGGGGTATAGCCTTGGGGGGAGGGGCTGGCCCACTTCGTCCGCCGGACTCGGAATGAGGTGAGACTTTGTGAGCGCCCTCTGTGTGCCAAAAATAGGCCGCGGGCACAGCCGCGACCAAAAACAAGTGCCCGACGGTGCCGTTCCCAAGTTCGTGCGCCGCAAAAATGTCCAAAAAACGGGTGGGCTATAGCCTTGGGGGGAGGGGCTGGCCAACTTCGTCTGCCGGACTCGGAATGGGGCAAGACTTTGCAAGCGCCCTCCGTGTGCCAAAAATATGCCGCGGGCACAGCCGCGCCCAAAAATAAGTGCCTGAAGCTCCCGTTCCCAAGTTCGTGCGCCGCAAAAATGCCCAAAAAACGGGTGGGCTATAGCCTTGGGGGGAGGGGCTGGCCCACTTCGTCCGCCAGACTCGGAATGGGGCGAGACTTTGCGAGCACCCTCCGTGTGCCAAAAATAGACCACGGGCACAGCCGCACCCAAAAATAAGCCCCGAAGTCCCGCCCCAAGTTCGTCCGCAAAATGCCCAAAAAAGCTGGGGAGGGGCTGGCCAACTCTGCCGGAATCGGAATGGGGCGAGACTTTGCAAGCGCCTCCGTGTGTGCCAAAATAGGCCGTGGGCACAGCCGCGCCAAAAATAAGTGCCCAAAGGTCCCGTCCCCAAGTTCGTCCGCCGTAAAATGCCCAAAAACGGGTGGGCTATAGCCTGGGGAGAGGGGTCCGCCGGACTCGGAACGGGGCGAGACTTTGCGAGTGCCCTCCGAGTGACAAAAATAGGCCGCGGGCACAGCCGCATCTAAAAATTAAATGATGGAAGGTCCCGTCCCCAATTTCGTCCGCCGCAAAAATTGCCAAAAAACAGGTGGGCTATAGCCTTGGGGGGAGGGGCTGGCCAACTTCGTCCGCCGGACTCGGAATGGGGCGAGACTTTGCGAGCACCCTCCGTATGCCAAAAATAGGCTGTGGGAACAACCGCGGAAAAAAACAAGTGCCCGAAGGTCCCGACCCAAAGTTTGTCCGCCGCAAAAATGCCCAAAAAACGGGTGGGCTATAGCCTTGGGGGGAGGGGCTGGCCAACTTCGTCCGCCGGACTTGGAATGAGGTGAGACTTTGTGAGTGCCCTCTGTGTGCCAAAAATAGGCCGCGGGCACAGCCGCGACCAAAAACAAGTGCCCGACGGTGCCGTCCCCAAGTTCGTCCGCCGCAAAAATGCCCAAAAAACGGGCGGGCTGTAGCCTTGGGAGGGCTAGCCAACTTCGTCTGCCGGACTCGGAATGGGGCGAGACTTTGCAAGCGCCCTCCGTATGCCAAAAATAGGCTGCGGGAACAACCGCGCCAAAAAAGAAGTGCCCGAAGGTCCCGACCCAAAGTTCGTCCGCCGCAAAAATGCCCAAAAAACGGGTGGGCTATAGCCTTGGGGGGAGGGGCTGGCCAACTTCGTCCGCCGGACTTGGAATGAGGTGAGACTTTGTGAGCGCCCTCTGTATGCCAAAAATAGGCCGCGGGCACAGCCGCGACCAAAAACAAGTGCCCGACGGTGCCGTCCCCAAGTTCGTCCGCCGCAAAAATGCCCAAAAAACGGGCTGGCTGTAGCCTTGGGGGGAGGGGCTGGCCAACTTCGTCTGCCGGACTCGGAATGGGGCGAGACTTTTCAAGCGACCTCCGTGTGCCAAAAATAGGCCGTGGTCACAGCCGCGCCAAAAAATAAGTGCCCGAATGTCCCGTCCCCAAGTTCATCCGCCGTAAAAATGCCCAAAAAACGGGTGGGCTATAGCCTTGGGGAGAGGGTCTGGCCCACTTCGTCCGCCGGACTCGGAATGGGGCGAGACTTTGCGAGCGCCCTCCGAGTGCCAAAAATAGGCCGCGGGCACAGCCGCATCCAAAAATAAATGCCGGAAGGTCCCGTCCCCAAGTTCGTCCGCCGCAAAAATGCCCAAAAAACGGGTGGGCTATAGCCCTGGGGGGAGCGGCTGGCCAACTTCGTCCGCCGGACTCGGAATGGGGCGAGACTCTGCGAGCACCCTCCGTATGCCAAAAATAGGCTGCGGGAACAACCGCGCCAAAAAACAAGTGCCCGAAGGTCCCGACCCAAAGTTCGTCCGCCGCAAAAATGCCCAAAAAACGGGTGGGCTATAGCCTTGGGGGGAGGGGCTGGCCAACTTCGTCCGCCGGACTTGGAATGAGGTGAGACTTTGTGAGCGCCCTCTGTGTGCCAAAAATAGGCCGCGGGCACAGCCGCACCCAAAAACAAGTGCCCGACGGTCCCCAAGTTCGTCCGCCGCAAAATGCCCAAAAACGGGCGGGCTGTAGCCTTGGGGGAGGGCTGGCCAACTTCGTCTGCCGGACTCGGAATGGGGCGAGACTTTGCAAGCGCCCTCCGTTTGCCAAAATTAGGCCGTGGTGACAGCCGCGCCAAAAAATAAGTGCCCGAAGGTCCCGACCCAAAGTTCGTCCGCCGCAAAAATGCCCAAAAAACGGGTGGGCTATAGCCTTGGGGGGAGGGGCTGGCCAACTTCGTCTGCCGGACTCGGAATGGGGCAAGACTTTGCAAGCGCCCTCCGTGTGCCAAAAATATGCCGCGGGCACAGCCGCGCCCAAAAATAAGTGCCTGAAGCTCCCGTTCCCAAGTTCGTGCGCCGCAAAAATGGCCAAAAAACGGGTGGGCTATAGCCTTGGGGGGAGGGGCTGGCCCACTTCGTCCGCCAGACTCGGAATGGGGCGAGACTTTGCGAGCACCCTCCGTGTGCCAAAAATAGACCACGGGCACAGCCGCACCCAAAAATAAGCCCCCGAAAGTCCCGTCCCCAAGTTCGTCCGCACGCAAAATGCCCAAAACGGCGGCTGTAGCCTTGGGGGAGGGGCTGGCCAACTTCGTCTGCCGGAATCGGAATGGGGCGAGACTTTGCAAGCGCCCTCCGTGTGCCAAAAATAGGCCGTGGGCACAGCCGCGCCAAAAAATAAGTGCCCAAAGGTCCCGTCCCCAAGTTCGTCCGCCGTAAAAATGCCCAAAAAACGGGTGGGCTATAGCCTTGGGGAGAGGGTCTGGCCAACTTCGTCCGCCGGACTCGGAATGGGGCGAGACTTTGCGAGTGCCCTCCGAGTGACAAAAATAGGCCGCGGGCACAGCCGCATCTAAAAATTAAATGATGGAAGGTCCCGTCCCCAATTTCGTCCGCCGCAAAAATTGCCAAAAAACAGGTGGGCTATAGCCTTGGGGGGAGGGGCTGGCCAACTTCGTCCGCCGGACTCGGAATGGGGCGAGACTTTGCGAGCACCCTCCGTATGCCAAAAATAGGCTGTGGGAACAACCGCGGAAAAAAACAAGTGCCCGAAGGTCCCGACCCAAAGTTTGTCCGCCGCAAAAATGCCCAAAAAACGGGTGGGCTATAGCCTTGGGGGGAGGGGCTGGCCAACTTCGTCCGCCGGACTTGGAATGAGGTGAGACTTTGTGAGCGCCCTCTGTGTGCCAAAAATAGGCCGCGGGCACAGCCGCGACCAAAAACAAGTGCCCGACGGTGCCGTCCCCAAGTTCGTCCGCCGCAAAAATGCCCAAAAAACGGGCGGGCTGTAGCCTTGGGGGGAGGGGCTAGCCAACTTCGTCTGCCGGACTCGGAATGGGGCGAGACTTTGCAAGCGCCCTCCGTATGCCAAAAATAGGCTGCGGGAACAACCGCGCCAAAAAAGAAGTGCCCGAAGGTCCCGACCCAAAGTTCGTCCGCCGCAAAAATGCCCAAAAAACGGGTGGGCTATAGCCTTGGGGGGAGGGGCTGGCCAACTTCGTCCGCCGGACTTGGAATGAGGTGAGACTTTGTGAGCGCCCTCTGTATGCCAAAATAGGCGGGCACAGCCGCGACCAAAAACAAGTGCCCGACGGTGCCGCCCCCAAGTTCGTCCGCAAAATGCCCAAAACGGGGTAGCCGGGGGAGGGGCTGGCCAACTTCGTCTGCCGGACTCGGAATGGGGCGAGACTTTTCAAGCGACCTCCGTGTGCCAAAAATAGGCCATGGTCACAGCCGCGCCAAAAAATAAGTGCCCGAATGTCCCGTCCCCAAGTTCATCCGCCGTAAAAATGCCCAAAAAACGGGTGGGCTATAGCCTTGGGGAGAGGGTCTGGCCCACTTCGTCCGCCGGACTCGGAATGGGGCGAGACTTTGCGAGCGCCCTCCGAGTGCCAAAAATAGGCCGCGGGCACAGCCGCATCCAAAAATAAATGCCGGAAGGTCCCGTCCCCAAGTTCGTCCGCCGCAAAAATGCCCAAAAAACGGGTGGGCTATAGCCTTGGGGGGAGCGGCTGGCCAACTTCGTCCGCCGGACTCGGAATGGGGCGAGACTCTGCGAGCACCCTCCGTATGCCAAAAATAGGCTGCGGGAACAACCGCGCCAAAAAACAAGTGCCCGAAGGTCCCGACCCAAAGTTCGTCCGCCGCAAAAATGCCCAAAAAACGGGTGGGCTATAGCCTTGGGGGGAGGGGCTGGCCAACTTCGTCCGCCGGACTTGGAATGAGGTGAGACTTTGTGAGCGCCCTCTGTGTGCCAAAAATAGGCCGCGGGCACAGCCGCAACCAAAAACAAGTGCCCGACGGTGCCGTCCCCAAGTTCGTCCGCCGCAAAAATGCCCAAAAAACGGGCGGGCTGTAGCCTTGGGGGGAGGGGCTGGCCAACTTCGTCTGCCGGACTCGGAATGGGGCGAGACTTTGCAAGCGCCCTCCGTTTGCCAAAATTAGGCCGTGGTGACAGCCGCGCCAAAAAATAAGTGCCCGAATGTCCCGTCCCCAAGTTCGTCCGTCGTAAAAATGCCCAAAAAACGGGTGGGCTATAGCCTTGGGGGGAGGGGCTGGCCAACTTCGTCCGCCGGACTCGGAATGGGGCGAGACTTTGCGAGCGGCCTCCGTGTGCCAAAAATAGGCCGCGGGCTCAGCCGCCCCCAAAAAAAAGTGCCCGAAGGTCCCGTTCCCAAGTTCGTACGCCGCAAAAATGCCCAAAAAACGGGTGGGCTATAGCCTTGGGGGGAGGGGCTGGCCCACTTCGTCCGCCGGACTCGGAATGAGGTGATACTTTGTGAGCGCCCTCTGTGTGCCAAAAATAGGCCGTGGGCACAGCCGCGACCAAAAACAAGTGCCCGACGGTGCCGTCCCCAAGTTCGTCCGCCGCAAAAATGCCCAAAAAACGGGCGGGCAGTAGCCTTGGGGGGAGGGGCTGGCCAACTTCGTCTGCCGGACTCGGAATGGGGCGAGACTTTGCAAGCGCCCTCCGTGTGCCAAAAATAGGCCGTGGGCACAGCCGCGCCAAAAAATAAGTGCCCGAAGGTCCCGTCCCCGAGTTCGTCCGCCGTAAAAATGCCCAAAAAACGGGTGGGCTATAGCCTTGGGGAGAGGGTCTGGCCAACTTCGTCCGACGGACTCGGAATGGGGCGAGACTTTACGAGTGCCCTCCGAGTGCCAAAAATAGGCCGCGGGCACAGCCGCATCTAAAAATAAATGCCGGAAGGTCCCGTCCCCAATTTCGTCCGCCGCAAAAATGCCCAAAAAACGGGTGGGCTATAGCCTTGGGGGGAGGGGCTGGCCAACTTCGTCCGCCGGACTCGGAATGGGGCGAGACTTTGCGAGCGCCCTCCGTATGCCAAAATTAGGCCGTGGTGACAGCCGCGCCAAAAAATAAGTGCCCGAATGTCCCGTCCCCAAGTTCGTCCGCCGCAAAAATGCCCAAAAAACGGGCGGGCTGTAGCCTTGGGGGGAGGGACTGGCCAACTTCGTCCGCCGGACTCGGAATGGGGCGAGACTTTGTGAGCGCCCTCCGTGTGCCAAAAATAGGCCGCGGGCACAGCCGCGTCCAAAAATAAGGGACCGAAGGTCCCGTCCCCAAGTTCGTCCGCCGCAAAAATGCCCAAAAAATGGGTAGGCTACAGCCTTGGGAGGAGGGGCTGGCCAACTTCGTCCGCCGGACTCGGAATGGGGCAGGACTTTGCGAGCGCCCTCCAAGTGCCAAAAATAGGCCGCGGGCACAGCCCCGCCCAAAAATAATCACCCGAAGGTCCCGTCCCCAAGTTCGTCCGCCGCAAAAATGCACAAAAAACGGGTGGGCTATAGCCTTGGGGGGAGGGGCTGGCCGACTTCGTCCGCCGGACTCGGAATGGGGCGAGACTTTGTGAGCGCCCTCTGTATGCCAAAAATAGGCCGCGGGCAAGGCCGCGACCAAAAACAAGTGCCCGACGGTGCCGTCCCCAAGTTCGTCCGCCGCAAAAATGCCCAAAAAACGGGCGGGCTGTAGCCTTGGGGGGAGGGGCTGGCCAACTTCGTCTGCCGGACTCGGAATGGGGCGAGACTTTTCAAGCGCCCTCCGTGTGCAGAAAATAGGCCGTGGTCACAGCCGCGCCAAAAAATAAGTGCCCGAATGTCCCGTCCCCAAGTTCATCCGCCGTAAAAATGCCCAAAAAACGGGTGGGCTATAGCCTTGGGGAGAGGGTCTGGCCCACTTCGTCCGCCGGACTCGGAATGGGGCGAGACTTTGCGAGCGCCCTCCGAGTGCCAAAAATAGGCCGCGGGCACAGCCGCATCCAAAAATAAATGCCGGAAGGTCCCGTCCCCAAGTTCGTCCGCCGCAAAAATGCCCAAAAAACGGGTGGGCTATAGCCTTGGGGGGAGGGGCTGGCCAGTTTCGTCCGCCGGACTCGGAATGGGGCGAGACTCTGCGAGCGCCCTCCGTATGCCAAAAATAGGCCGCGGGAACAACCGCACCAAAAAACAAGCGCCCGAAGGTCCCGACCCAAAGTTCGTCCGCCGCAAAAATGCCCAAAAAACGGGTGGGCTATAGCCTTGGGGGGAGGGGCTGGCCCACTTCGTCCGCCGGACTCAGAATGGGGTGAGACTTTGCGAGCGCCCTCCGAGTGCCAAAAATAGGCCGCGGGCACAGCCGCATCCAAAAATAAATGCCGGAAGGTCCCGTCCCCAAGTTCGTCCGCCGCAAAAATGCCCAAAAAACGGGTGGGCTATAGCCTTGGGGGGAGGGGCTGGCCAACTTCGTCCGACGGACTCGGAATGGGGCGAGACTTTGCGAGCGCCCTCCGTATGCCAAAAATAGGCCACGGGAACAACCGCACAAAAAAACAAGCGCCCGAAGGTCCCGACCCAAAGTTCGTCCGCCGCAAAAATACCAAAAAACGGGTGGGCTATAGCCTTGGGGGGAGGGGCTGGCCCACTTCGTCCGCCGGACTCAGAATGGGGCGAGACTTTGCGAGCTCCCTCCGTGTGCCAAAAATAGGCCGTGGGCACAGCTGCGCCAAAAAATAAGTGCCCGAAGGTCCCGTCCCCAAGTTCGTCCGCCGCAAAAATGCCCAAAAAATGGGTGGGCTATAGCCTTGGGGGGAGGGGCTGGCCCACTTCGTCCGCCGGACTCAGAATGGGGCGAGACTTTGCGAGCGCCCTCCGTGTGCCAAAAATAGGCTGCGGCAACAGCCGATCCCAAAAACAAGTGCCCGAAGGTCCCGTCCCCAAGTTCGTCCGCCGAAAAATGCCCAAAAAACGGGTGGGCCATAGCCTTGGGGGGAGGGCTGGCCAACTTCGTCCGCCGGACTCGGAATGGGGAGAGACATTGCGAGCGCCCTCCGTGTGCCAAACATAGGCCGCGATCACAGCCGCGCCCAAAAATAAGCCTCCGAAGGTCCCGTCCCCAAGTTCGTCCGCCGCAAAAATGCCCAAAAAACGGGTGGGCTATAGCCTTGGGGAGAGGGTCTGGCCAACTTCGTCCGCCGGACTCGGAATGGGGCGAGACTTTGCGAGCGCCCTCCGAGTGCCAAAAATAGGCCGCAGGCATAGCCGCATCCAAAAATAAATGCCGGAAGGTCCCGTCCCCAAGTTCGTCCGCCGCAAAAATGCCCAAAAAACGGGTGGGCTATAGCCTTGGGGGGAGGGGCTGGCCAACTTCGTCCGCCGGACTCGGAATGGGGCGAGACTTTGCGAGCGACCTCCGTATGCCAAAAATAGGCCGCGGGAACAACCGCGCCAAAAAACAAGCGCCCGAAGGTCCCAACCCAAAGTTCGTCCGCCTAAAAAATGCCCAAAAAACGGGTGGGCTATAGCCTTGGGGGGAGGGGCTGGCCAAATTCGTCCGCCCGACTCGGAATGGGGTGAGACTTTGCGAGTGCCCTCCGTGTGCCAAGAAAAGGCAACGGGCACAGCCGCCCCCAAAAATAAGCGCCCGAAGGTCCAGTCCCCAAGTTCGTCCGCCGCAAAAATGCCCAAAAAACGGGTGGGCTATAGCCTTGGGGGGAGGGGCTGGCCCACTTCGTCCGCCAGACTCGGAATGGGGCGAGACTTTGCGAGCGCCCTCCGTGTGCCAAAAATAGGCCGCGGGCGCAGCCGCGCCCAAAAATAAGCCCCCGAAGGTCCCGTCCCCAAGTTCTTCCGCCGCAAAAATGCCCAAAAAACGGGTAGTCTATAGCCTTGGGTGGAGGGGCTGGCCAACTTCGTCCGCCGGACTCGCACTGGGGCGAGACTTTGCGAGCACCCTCCGTGTGCCAATCATAGGCCACGGACAAAGCCGCACCCAAAAATAAGCCCCCGAAGGTCCCGTCCCCAAGTTCGCCCGCCGCAAAAATGCCCAAAAAACGGGTGGGCTATAGCCTTGGGGGGAGGGGCTGGCCAACTTCGTCCGCCGGACTCGGAATGGGGCGAGACTTTGCGAGCTCCTCCGTGCTGTGGGCCAGGTCGCGGCAACAGCCGCACCCAAAAATAAGCGCCCGAAGGTCCCGTCCCCAAGTTCGTCCGCCGCAAAAATGCCCAAAAAACGGGTGGGCCATAGCCTTGGGGGGAGGGGCTGGCCAACTTCGTCCGCCGGACTCGGAATGGGGCGAGACTTTACGAGCGCCCTCCGTGTGCCAAAAATAGGCCGTGGGAACAGCCGCGCCCAAAAATAAGCCCCCGAAGGTCCCGTCCCCGAGTTCGTCCGCCGCAAAAATGCCCAAAAAACGGGTGGGCTATAGCCTTCGGGGGAGGGGCTGGCCCACTTCGTCCGTCAGACTCGGAATGGGGCGAGACTTTGCAAACACCCTCCGTGTGCCAAAAATAGGCCGCGGGCACAGCCGCGCCTAAAATTAGCGCCTGAAGGTCCCGTCCCCAAGTTCGTCCGCCGCAAAAATGCTCAAAAAACGGGTGGGCTACAGCCTTGGGGGGAGGGGCTGGCCAAATTTGTCCGCCGGACTCGGAATGGGGCGAAACTTTGCAAGCGCTCTCCGTGTGCCAAAAATAGGCCGCGGGCAAAGCCGCACCCAAAAATAAGTCCCCGAATGTCCCGTCCCCAAGTTCGTCCGCCGCCAAAATGCCCAAAAAACGGGTGGGCTATAGCTTTGGGGGGAGGGGCTGGCCTACTTCGTCCGCCGGACTCGGAATGGGGCGAGACTTTTCGAGCGCCCTCCGTGTGCCAAAAATAGGCCGCGGCAACAGCCGCACCCAAAAACAAGTGCCCGAAGGTCCCGTCCCCAAGTTCGTCCGCCGCAAAAATGCCCAAAACACGGGTGGGCCATAGCCTTGGGGGGAGGGGCTGGCCAACTTCGTCCGCTGGACTCGAAATGCGGCGAGACTTTACGAGCGCCCTCCGTGTGCCAAAAATAGGCCGTGGGAACAGCCGCGCCCAAAAATAAGCCCCCGAAGGTCCCATCCCCGAGTTCGTCCGCTGCAAAAATGCCCAAAAAATGGGTGGGCTATAGCCTTCGGGGGAGGGGCTGGCCCACTTCGTCCGTCAGACTCGGAATGGGGCGAGACTTTGCGAGCACCCTCCGTGTGCCAAAAATAGGCCGCGGGCACAGCCGCGCCTAAAATAAGCGCCCGAAGATCCCGTCCCCAAGTTCGTCCGCCGCAAAAATGCTCAAAAAACGGGTGGGCTACAGCCTTGGGGGGAGGGGCTGGCCAAATTCGTCCGCCGGACTCGGAATGGGGCGAAACTTTGCGAGCGCTCTCCGTGTGCCAAAAATAGGCCGCGGGCAAAGCCGCGGCCAAAAATAAGTCCCCGAATGTCCCGTCCCCAAGTTCGTCCGCCGCCAAAATGCCCAAAAAACGGGTGGGCTATAACTTTGGGGGGAGGGGCTGGCCTACTTCGTCCGCCGGACTCGGAATGGGGCGAGACTTTTCGAGCACCCTCCGTTTGCCAAAAATAGGCCGCGGGTACAGCCGTGCCCCAAAATAAGCCCCCGAAGGTCCCGTCCCAAAGCTCGTCCGCCGCAAAAATGGCCAAAAAACGGGTGGGCTATAGCCTTGGTGGGAGGAGCTGGCCAACTTCGTCCGCCGGACTCGGAATGGGGCGAGACTTTGCGAGCGCCCTCCATGTGCCAAACATAGGCCGCGGGTACGGCCGTGTCCAAAAATAAGCCCCCGAAGGTCCCGTCCCCAAGTTCGTCCGCCGCAAAAATTCCCAAAAAACGGGTGGGCTATAGCCTTGGGGGGAGGGGCTGGCCCACTTCGTCCGCCGGACTCGGAATTGTGCGAGACTTTGCGAGCGCCCTCCATGGGCCAAAAATAGGCCACGGGCACAGCCGCGCCCAAAAATAAGCCCCCGAAGGTCCCGTCTCCGAGTTCGTCCGCCGCAAAAATGCCCAAAAAACGGGTGGGCTATAGCCTTGGCGGGTGGGGCTGGCCCACTTCGTCCGCCAGACTCGGAATGGGGCGAGACTTTGCGAGCGCCCTCCGTGTGCCAAAAATAGGCCGCGGGCACAGCCGCGCCCAAAAATAAGCCCCCGAAGTTCCCGTCCCCAAGTTCGTCCGCCGCAAAAATGCCCAAAAAACGGGTGGGCTATAGCCTTGGCGGGTGGGGCTGGCCCACTTCGTCCGCCAGACTCGGAATGGGGCGAGACTTTGCGAGCGCCCTCCGTGTGCCAAAAATAGGCCGCGGGCACAACCGCGCCCAAAAATAAGCCCCCGAAGTTCCCGTCCCCAAGTTCTTCCCCCCGCAAAAATGCCCAAAAAACGGGTAGTCTATAGCCTTGGGGGGAGGGGCTGGCCAACTTCGTCCGCCGGACTCGCAATGGGGCGAGACTTTGCGAGCGCCCTCCGTGTGCCAAACATAGGCCGCGGACACAGCCGCGCCCAAAAATAAGCCCCCGAAGGTCCCGTCCCCAAGTTCGTCCGCCGCAAAAATGCCCAAAAAACGGGTGGGCTATAGCCTTGGGGGGAGGGGCTGGCCTACTTCGTCCGCCGGACTCGGAATTGTGCGAGACTTTGGGAACACCCTCTGTGTGCCAAAAATAGGCCGCGGGCAAATCCGTACCCAAAAAATAAGCCCCCGAAGGTCCCGTCCCCAAGTTCGTCTGCCGCAAAAATGCCCAAAAAATGGGTGGACAATAGCCTTGGGGGGAGGGGCTGGCCAACTTCGTCCGCCGGACTCGGAATGGGGCGAGACTTTGCGAGCACCCTCCGTGTGCCAAAAATAGGCCGCGGGCACAGCCGCGCCCAAAATAAGCGCCCGAAGGTCCCGTCCCCAAGTTCGTCCGCCGCAAAAATGCTCAAAAAACGGGTGGGCTACAGCCTTGGGGGGAGGGGCTGGCCAAATTCGTCCGCCGGACTCGGAATGGGGCGAAACTTTGAGAGCGCTCTCCGTGTGCCAAAAATAGGCCGCGGGAACAGCCGCGCCCAAAAATAAGTCCCCGAATGTCCCGTCCCCAAGTTCGTCCGCCGCCAAAATGCCCAAAAAACGGGTGGGCTATAGCTTTGGGGGGAGGGGCTGGCCTACTTCGTCCGCCGGACTGGGAATGGGGCGAGACTTTTCGAGCGCCCTCCGATTGCCAAAAATAGGCCGTGGGTACAGACGTGCCCCAAAATAAGCCCCCGAAGGTCCCGTCCCAAAGTTCGTCCGCCGCAAAAATGGCCAAAAAACGGGTGGGCTATAGCCTTGGTGGGAGGAGCTGGCCAACATCGTCCGCCGGACTCGGAATGGGGCGAGACTTTGCGAGCGCCCTCCGTGTGCCAAAAATAGGCCGCGGTCACAGCCGCGCCCAAAAATAAGCCCCCGAAGGTCCCGTCCCCAAGTTCTTCCCCCCGCAAAAATGCCCAAAAAACGGGTAGTCTATAGCCTTGGGGGGAGGGGCTGGCAAACTTCGTCCGCCGGACTCGCAATGGGGTGAGACTTTGCGAGCGCCCTCCGTGTGCCAAACATAGGCCGCGGACACAGCCGCGCCCAAAAATAAGCACCCGAAGGTCCCGTCCCCAAGTTCGTCCGCCGCAAAAATGCCCAAAAAACGGGTGGGCTATAGCCTTGGGGGGAGGGGCTGGCCAACTTCGTCCGCCGGACTCGGAATTGTGCGAGACTTTGCGAGCGCCCTCCGTGTGCCAAAAATAGGCCGCGGGCAAAGCTGCACCCAAAAAATAAGCCCCCGAAGGTCCCGTCCCCAAGTTCGTCCGCCGCAAAAATGCCCAAAAAATGGGTGGACAATAGCCTTCGGGGGAGGGGCTGGCCAACTTCGTCCGCCGGACTCGGAATGGGACGAGACTTTGCGAGCGCCCTCCGTGTGCCAAACATAGGCCGCGGACACAGCCGCGCCCAAAAATCAGGCCCCGAAGGTCCCGTCCCCAAGTTCGTCCACAGCAAAAATGCCCAAAAAACGGGTGGGCTATAGCCTCGGGGGGAGGGGCTGGCCAACTTCGTCCGCCGGACTCGGAATTGTGCGAGACTTTGCGAGCACCCTCCGTGTGCCAAAAATAGGCCACGGGCACAGCCGCGCCCAAAAATAAGCCCCCGAAGGTCCCGTCCCCGAGTTCGTCCGCCGCAAAAATGCCCAAAAAACGGGTGGGCTATAGCCTTGGGGGGAGGGGCTGGCCCACTTCGTCCGCCAGACTCGGAATGGGGCGAGACTTTGCGAGCGCCCTCCGTGTGCCATAAATAGGCCGCGGGCACAGCCGCGCCCAAAAATAAGCGCCCGAAGGTCCCGTCCCCAAGTTCTTCCGCCGCAAAAATGCCCAAAAAACGGGTAGTCTATAGCCTTGGGGGGAGGGGCTGGCCAAATTCGTCCGCCGGACTCGCAATGGGGCGAGACTTTACGAGCGCCCTCCGTGTGCCAAACATAGGCCACGGACACAGCCCCACCCAAAAATAAGCCTCTGAAGGTCCCGTCCCCAAGTTCGTCCGCCGCAAAAATGCCCAAAAAACGGGTTGGCTATAGACTTGGGGGGAGGGGCTGGCCCACTTTGTCCGCCAGACTCGGAATGGGGCGAGACTTTGCGAACGCCCTCCGTGTGCCAAAAATAGGCCGCGGGCACAGCCGGGCCCAAAAAAAAGCCCCCGAAGGTCCCGTCCCCATGTTCTTCCGCCGCAAAAATGCCCAAAAAACGGGTAGTCTATAGCCTTGGGGAGGGCTGGCCAATTTCTCGGACTCGGAATGGGGCGAGACTTTTCGAGGGCACTCCGTGTGCAAAAAATAGGCCGCGGACACAGCCGCGCCCAAAAATAAGCCTCCGAAGGTCCCGTCCCCAAGTTCGTCCGCCGCAAAAATGCCCAAAAAACGGGTGGGCTATAGCCTTGGGGGGAGGGGCTGGCCAACTTCGTCCGCCGGACTCGGAATTGTACGTGACGTTGCGAGCGCCCTCCGTGTGCCAAAAATAGACCAGGGGCACAGCCGCGCCCAAAAATAAGCCCCCGAAGGTCCCGTCCCCGAGTTTGTCCGCCGCAAAAATGCCCAAAAAACGGGTGGGCTATAGACTTGGGGGGAGGGGCTGGCCCACTTTGTCCGCCAGACTCGGAATGGGACGAGACTTTGCGAGCGCCCTCCGTGTGCCAAAAATAGGCCGCGGGCACAGCCGGGCCCAAAAAAAAGCCCCCGAAGGTCCCGTCCCCATGTTCGTCCGCCGCAAAAATGCCCAAAAAACGGGTGGGCTATAGCCTTGGGGGGAGGGGCTGGCCGACTTCGTCCGCTGGACTCGGAATGGGGCGAGACTTTGGGAGCGGCCTCCGTGTGCCAACAATAGGCCACGGGCACAGCTGCGACCAAAAATAAGCCCCCGAAGGTCCCGTCCCCAAGTTCGTCCGCCGCAAAAATGCCCAAAAAACGGGTGGGCTATAGCCTTGCGGGGAGGTGCTGGCCAACTTCGTCCGCCGGACTCGGAATAGGGCGAGACTTTGAGAGCGCCGTGCCACAGCCGCGCCCAAAAATAAGCCCCGACGGTCCCGTCCCCACGTACGCCCGCGCAAAAATGCCCAAAAAACGGGTGGGCTATAGCCTTGGGGGGAGGGGCTGGCCAACTTCGTCCGCCGGACTCGGAATGGGGAGAGACTTTGCGAGCGGACTCCGTGTGCCAAAACTAGGCCGTGGGCACAGCCGCGCCCCAAAATAAGCCCCCGAAGGTCCCGTCCCCATGTTCGTCCGCCGCAAAATTCCCAAAAAACGGGTGGGCTATAGCCTTGGGGGGAGGGGCTGGCCAATTTCGTCCGCCGGACTCGCAATTGGGCGAGACTTTACGAGCGCCCTCCGTGTGCCAAACATAGGCCGCGGACACAGCCGCGCCCAAAAATAAGCCTCCGAAGGTCCCGTCCCCAAGTTCGTCCGCCGCAAAAATGCCCAAAAAACGGGTGGGCTATAGCCTTGGGGGGAGGGGCTGGCCAACTTCGTCCGCCGGACTCGGAATTGTACGTGACGTTGCGAGCGCCCTCCGTGTGCCAAAAAAAGACCAGGGGCACAGCCGCGCCCAAAAATAAGCCCCCGAAGGTCCCGTCCCCGAGTTTGTCCGCCGCAAAAATGCCCAAAAAACGGGTGGGCTATAGACTTGGGGGGAGGGGCTGGCCCACTTTGTCCGCCAGACTCGGAATGGGACGAGACTTTGCGAGCGCCCTCCGTGTGCCAAAAATAGGCCGCGGGCACAGCCGGGCATAAAAAAAAGGCCCCGAAGGTCCCGTCCCCATGTTCGTCCGCCGCAAAAATGCCCAAAAAACGGGTGGGCTATAGCCTTGGGGGGAGGGGCTGGCCGACTTCGTCCGCCGGACTCGGAATGGGGCGAGACTTTGGGAGCGGCCTCCGTGTGCCAACAATAGGCCACGGGCACAGCTGCGACCAAAAATAAGCCCCCGAAGGTCCCGTCCCCAAGTTCGTCCGCCGCAAAAATGCCCAAAAAACGGGTGGGCTATAGCCTTGCGGGGAGGTGCTGGCCAACTTCGTCCGCCGGACTCGGATTTGGGCTAGACTTTGTGAGCGCCTTCCGTGTGCCAAAATTAGGCCTTGGCCAATGCCGCGCCCAAAAATAAGCCCCGGAAGGTCCCGTCCCCAAGTTCTTCCGCGCAAAAATGCCCAAAAAACGGGTGGGCTATAGCCTTGGGGGGAGGGGCTGGCCAACTTCGTCCGCCGGACTCGGAATGGGGAGAGACTTTGCGAGCGGACTGTGTCCAGGCCGTGGGCACAGCCGCGCCCCAAAATAAGCCCCCGAAGGTCCCGCCCCCATGTTCGTCCGCCGCAAAATGCCCAAAAACGGGTGGGCTATAGCCTTGGGGAGGGGCTGGCCAACTTTGTCCGCCGGACTCGGAATGGGGCGAGACTTTGCGAACGCCGTCCGTGCGCCTAAAAAATGGCACGGCCGCGCCCAAAAATAAGCCCCCGAAGGTCCCTGGCCCCAAGTTCGTCCGCCGCAAAATGCCCGAAAACGGGTGGGCTATAGCCTTGGGCGGAGGGGCTGGCCGACTTCCGCCGGACTCGGAATGGGCGAGACTTTGCGAGCACCCTCCGTGTGCCGAAAATAGGCTGCGGTGCAGGCGCGCCCAAAATAAGCCCCCGAAGGTCCCTGGCCCCAAGTTCGTCCGCCGCAAAATGCCCAAAAACGGGTGGGTTATAGCCTTTGGGGAGGGACTGGCCAACTTCGTCCGCCGGACTCGTAATGGGGCGAGACTTTGCGAGAGCCCTCCGTGTGTCAAATAGGCCTCGGCACAGCCGCACCCAAAAATAAGCCCCGAAGGTCCTCTCCCCAAGTTCGTCCGCCGCAAAATGCCCAAAAACGGTGGGCTATAGCCTTGGGGGAGGGGCTGGACTTCGTCCGCCGGACTCGGAATGGGGCGCGACTTTGCGAGCGCCCTCCATGTGCCAAAAGTAGACTGCGGGCACAGCCGCGCCCAAAAATAAGCCCCCGAAGGTCCCGTCCCCAAGTTCGTCCGCCGCAAAAATGCCCAAAAAATGGGTGGGCCATAGCCTTGGTGGGAGGGGCCGGCCCACTTCGTCCGCCGGACTCGGAATGGGGCGAGACTTTGCGAACGCCCTCCGTGTGCCAAAACTAGGCCGCGGGCACAGCCGTACCCAAAAAAAATCCCCCGAAGGTCCCGTCCCCAAGTTCGTCC
Source organism: Citrus mangshanensis (assembly GCA_030449895.1). Taxonomy (NCBI): domain Eukaryota; kingdom Viridiplantae; phylum Streptophyta; class Magnoliopsida; order Sapindales; family Rutaceae; genus Citrus; species Citrus mangshanensis. The sequence goes on along the minus strand of JASUUJ010000170.1, from coordinate 17,323 downwards.
CCCGCAAAAATGGCCAAAAAACGGGTGGGCTATAGCCTTGGTGGGAGGAGCTGGCCAACTTCGTCCGCCGGACTCGGAATGGGCCGAGACTTTGCGAGCGCCCTCTGTGTGCCAAAAATAGACCAGGGGCACAGCCGCGCCCAAAAATAAGCCCCCGAAGGTCCCGTCCCCGAGTTCGTCCGCCGCAAAAATGCCCAAAAAACGGGTGGGCTATAGACTTCGGGGGAGGGGCTGGCCCACTTTGTCCGCCAGACTCGAAATGGGGCGAGACTTTGCGAGCGCCCTCCGTGTGCCAAAAATAGGCCGCGGGCACAGCCGGGCCCAAAAAAAAGCCCCGAAGGTCCCGTCCCCATGTTCGTCCGCCGCAAAAATGCCCAAAAAACGGGTGGGCTATAGCCTTGGGGGGAGGGGCTGGCCGACTTCGTCCGCCGGACTCGGAATGGGGCGAGACTTTGGGAGCGGCCTCCGTGTGCCAACACAGGCCGCGGCACAGCCGCGACCAAAAATAAGCCCCCGAAGGTCCCGTCCCCAAGTTCGTCCGCCGCAAAATGCCCAAAAATGGGTGGGCTATAGCCTTGGGAGGTGTTGGCCAACTTCGTCCGCCGGACTCGGAATAGGGCGAGACTTTGTGAGCGCCTCCGTGTGCCAGGGCGGCCACAGCCGCTGGCCCAAAAATAAGCCCCCCGAAGGTCCCGTCCCCACGTTCGTCCGAGCAAAAATGCCCAAAAAACGGGTGGGCTATAGCCTGGGGGGGAGGGGCTGGCCCACTTCGTCCGCTCGGACTCGGAATGGGAGAGACTTTGCGTGCGGACTCCGTGGTGCCAAAACTAGGCCGTGGGCACAGCCGCGCCCAAAATAAGCCCCCGAAGGTCCCGGCCCCCATGTTCGTCCGCCGCAAAAATGCCCAAAAAACGGGTGGGCTATAGCCTTGGGGGGAGGGGCTGGCCAACTTCGTCCGCCGGACTCGGAATGGGGAGAGACTTTGCGAGCGGACTCCGTGTGCCAAAACTAGGCCGTGGGCACAGCCGCGCCCCAAAATAAGCCCCCGAAGGTCCCGTCCCCATGTTCGTCCGCCGCAAAAATGCCCAAAAAACGGGTGGGCTATAGCCTTGGGGGGAGGGGCTGGCCAACTTCGTCCGCCGGACTCGGAATGGGGCGAGACTTTGCGAGCGCCGTCCGTGCGCCAAAAATAGGCCGCGGGCACGGCCGCGCCCAAAAATAAGCCCCCGAAGGTCCCGTCCCCAAGTTCGTCCGCCGCAAAAATGCCCGAAAAACGGGTGGGCTATAGCCTTGGGCGGAGGGGCTGGCCGACTTCGTCCGCCGGACTCGGAATGGGCGAGACTTTGCGAGCACCCTCCGTGTGCCGAAAATAGGCTGCGGGTACAGGCGCGCCCAAAAATAAGCCCCCGAAGGTCCCGTCCCCAAGTTCGTCCGCCGCAAAAATGCCCAAAAAACGGGTGGGCTATAGCCTTGGTGGGAGGAGCTGGCCCACATCGTCCGCCGGACTCGGAATGGGGCGAGACTTTGCGAGCGCCCTCCGTGTGCCAAAAATAGGCCGCGGGCACAGCCGCGCCCAAAAATAAGCCCCCGAAGGTCCCGTCCCCAAGTTCGTCCGCCGCAAAAATGCCCAAAAAATGGGTGGGCCATAGCCTTGGGGGGAGGGGCCGGCCAACTTCGTCCGCCGGACTTGGAATGGGGCGAGACTTTGCGAATGCCCTCCGTGTGCCAAAAATAGGCCGCGGGCACAGCCGTACCCAAAAATAATCCCCGAAGGTCCCGCCCCAAGTTCGTCCGCCGCAAAATGGCCAAAAACGGGTGGGCTATAGCCTTGGTGGGAGGAACTGGCCAACTTCGTCCGCCGGACTCGGAATGGGGCGAGACTTTGCGAGCGCCCTCCGTGTGCCAAAATTAGGCCACGGGAAAAGCCGTGTCCAAAAATAAGCCCCCGAAGGTCCCGTCCCCAAGTTCGTCCGCCGCAAAATTGCTTAAAAAACGGGTGGGCTATAGCCTTGGGGGGAGGGGCTGCCGACTTCGTCCGCCGGACTCGGAATGGGGCAAGACTTTGCGAGCGCCTTCCGTGTGCCAAAAATAGGCCGCGGGCACAGCTGCACCCAAAAATAAGCCCCCGAAGGTCCCATCCCCAAGTTCGTCCGCGCAAAAATGCCCAAAAAACGGGTGGGCTATAGCCTTGGGGTGAGGGGCTGGCCAACTTCGTCTGCCGGACTCGGAATGGGGCGAGACTTTGCGAGCACCCTCTGTGTGCCAAAAATAGACCGCGGGCACAGCCGTACCCAAAAATAATCCCCCGAAGGTCCCGTCCCCAAGTTCGTCCGCCGCAAAAATGCCCAAAAAACGGGTGGGCTATAGCCTTGGGGGGAGGGGCTGGCCGACTTCGTCCGCCGGACTCGGAATGGGGCGAGACTTTGGGAGCGGCCTCCGTGTGCCAACAATAGGCCGCGGGCACAGCCGCGACCAAAAATAAGCCCCCGAAGGTCCCGTCCCCAACTTCGTCCGCCGCAAAAATGCCCAAAAAATGGGTGGGCTATAGCCTTGCGGGGAGGTGCTGGCCAACTTCGTCCGCCGGACTCGGAATAGGGCGAGACTTTGTGAGCGCCTTCCGTGTGCCAAAAGTAGGCCGCGGCCACAGTCGCGTCCAAAAATAAGCCCCCGAAGGTCCCGTCCCCAAGTTCGTCCGAGCAAAAATGCCCAAAAAACGGGTGGGCTATAGCCTTGGGGGGAGGGGCTGGCCCACTTCGTCCGCCGGACTCGGAATGGGGAGAGACTTTGCGTGCGGACTCCGTGTGCCAAAACTAGGCCGTGGACACAGCCGCGCCCCAAAATAAGCCCCCGAAGGTCCCGTCCCCATGTTCGTCCGCCGCAAAAATGCCCAAAAAAGGGGTGGGCTATAGCCTTGGGGGGAGGGGCTGGCCAACTTCGTCCGCCGGACTCGGAATGGGGAGAGACTTTGCGAGCGGACTCCGTGTGCCAAAAATAGGCCGTGGGCACAGCCGCGCCCCAAAATAAGCCCCCGAAGGTCCCGTCCCCATGTTCGTCCGCCGCAAAAATGCCCAAAAAACGGGTGGGCTATAGCCTTGGGGGGAGGGGCTGGCCAACTTCGTCCGCCGGACTCGGAATGGGGCGAGACTTTGCGAGCGCCCTCCGTGTGCCAAAAATAGGCCGCGGGCACGGCCGCGCCCAAAAATAAGCCCCCGAAGGTCCCGTCCCCAAGTTCGTCCGCCGCAAAAATGCCCGAAAAACGGGTGGGCTATAGCCTTGGGCGGAGGGGCTGGCCGACTTCGTCCGCCGGACTCGGAATGGGCGAGACTTTGCGAGCACCCTCCGTGTGCCGAAAATAGGCTGTGGGTACAGGCGCGCCCCAAAATAAGCCCCGAAGGTCCCGCCCCCAAGTTCGTCCGCCGCAAAAATGCCCAAAAAACGGGTGGGCTATAGCCTTGGTGGGAGGAGCTGGCCCACATCGTCCGCCGGACTCGGAATGGGGCGAGACTTTGCGAGCGCCCTCCGTGTGCCAAAAATAGGCCGCGGGCACAGCCGCGCCCAAAAATAAGCCCCCGAAGGTCCCGTCCCCAAGTTCGTCCGCCGCAAAAATGCCCAAAAAATGGGTGGGCCATAGCCTTGGGGGGAGGGGCCGGCCAACTTCGTCCGCCGGACTTGGAATGGGGCGAGACTTTGCGAATGCCCTCCGTGTGCCAAAAATAGGCCGCGGGCACAGCCGTACCCAAAAATAATCCCCCGAAGGTCCCGTCCCCAAGTTCGTCCGCCGCAAAAATGGCCAAAAAACGGGTGGGCTATAGCCTTGGTGGGAGGAACTGGCCAACTTCGTCCGCCGGACTCGGAATGGGGCGAGACTTTGCGAGCGCCCTCCGTGTGCCAAAATTAGGCCGCGGGAAAAGCCGTGTCCAAAAATAAGCCCCCGAAGGTCCCGTCCCCAAGTTCGTCCGCCGCAAAATTGCTTAAAAAACGGGTGGGCTATAGCCTTGGGGGGAGGGGCTGCCGACTTCGTCCGCCGGACTCGGAATGGGGCAAGACTTTGCGAGCGCCTTCCGTGTGCCAAAAATAGGCCGCGGGCACAGCTGCACCCAAAAATAAGCCCCCGAAGGTCCCGTCCCCAAGTTCGTCCGCGCAAAAATGCCCAAAAAACGGGTGGGCTATAGCCTTGGGGTGAGGGGCTTGCCAACTTCGTCTGCCGGACTCGGAATGGGGCGAGACTTTGCGAGCACCCTCTGTGTGCCAAAAATAGACCGCAGGCACAGCCGTACCCAAAAATAATCCCCCGAAGGTCCCGTCCCCAAGTTCGTCCGCCGCAAAAATGCCCAAAAAACGGGTGGGCTATAGCCTTGGGGGGAGGGGCTGGACTTCGTCCGCCGGACTCGGAATGGGGCGCGACTTTGCGAGCGCCCTCCATGTGCTGTGTAGACTGCGGGCACAGCCGTGCCCAAAAATAAGCCCCGAAGGTCCGTCCCCAAGTTCGTGCAAAATGCCCAAAAATGGGTGGGCTATAGCCTTGGGGAGGAGGGCCCACTTCGTCCGCTCGGACTCGGAATGGGGCAGACTTTGTGAGCGCCATCCGTGTGCCAAAAATAGGCCGCGGGAAAAGCCGTGTCCAAAAATAAGCCCCCGAAGGTCCCGTCCCCAAGTTCGTCCGCCGCAAAAATGCTTAAAAAACGGGTGGGCTATAGCCTTGGGGGGAGGGGCTGGCCGACTTCGTCCGCCGGACTCGGAATGGGGCAAGACTTTGCGAGCGCCTTCCGTGTGCCAAAAATAGGCCGCGGGCACAGCTGCGTCCAAAAATAAGCCCCCGAAGGTCCCGTCCCCAAGTTCGTCCGCGCAAAAATGCCCAAAAAACGGGTGGGCTATAGCCTTGGGGGGAGGGGCTGGCCGACTTCGTCCGCCGGACTCGGAATGGGGCGAGACTTTGCGAGCACCCTCCGTGTGCCAAAAATAGAACACGGGCACAGCCGCGCCCAAAAATAAGGCCCCGAAGGACCCGTCCCCAAGTTCGTCCGCCGCAAAAATGCCCAAAAATCGGGTGGGCTATAGCCTTGGGGGGAGGGGCTGGCCAACTTCGTCCGCCGGACTCGGAATGGGGCAAGACTTTGCAAGCGCCTTCCGTGTTCAAAAAATAGGACGCGGGCACAGCTGCGCCCACAAATAAGCCCCCGAAGGTCCCGTCCCCAAGTTCGTCCGCGCAAAAATGCCCAAAAAACGGGTGGGCTATAGCCTTCGGGGGAGGGGCTGGCCAACTTCGTCTGCCGGACTCGGAATGGGGCGAGACTTTGCGAGCACCCTCTGTGTGCCAAAAATAGACCGCGGGCACAGCCGCACCCAAAAATAAGCCCCCGAAGGTCCCGTCCCCAAGTTCGTCCGCCGCAAAAATGCCCAAAAAACGGGTGGGCTATAGCCTTGGGGGGAGGGGCTGGACTTCGTCCCGCTGGACTCGGAATGGGGCGCGACTTTGCGAGCACCCTCCATGTGCCAGTAGACTGCGGGCACAGCCGCGCCCAAAAATAAGCCCCCGAAGGTCCCGCCCCCAAGTTCGTCTCGCCGCAAAATGCCCAAAAATGGGTGGGCCATAGCCTTGGGGGAGGGCCACAACTTCGCTCGCCGGACTTGGAATGGGGCGAGACTTTGCGAATGCCCTCCGTGTGCCAAAATAGCCGCGGCACAGCCGTACCCAAAAATAATAAGGTCCCGTCCCCAAGTTCGTCCGCCGCAAAAATGGCCAAAAAACGGGTGGGCTATAGCCTTGGTGGGAGGAGCTGGCCAACTTCGTCCGCCGGACTCGGAATGGGGCGAGACTTTGCGAGCGCCCTCCGTGTGCCAAAATTTGGCCGCGGGAAAAGCCGTGTCCAAAAATAAGCCCCCGAAGGTCCCGTCCCCAAGTTCGTCCGCCGCAAAATTGCTTAAAAAACGGGTGGGCTATAGCCTTGGGGGGAGGGGCTGCCGACTTCGTCCGCCGGACTCGGAATGGGGCAAGACTTTGCGAGCGCCTTCCGTGTGCCAAAAATAGGCCGCGGGCACAGCTGTACCCAAAAATAAGCCCCCGAAGGTCCCGTCCCCAAGTTCGTCCGCGCAAAAATGCCCAAAAAACGGGTGGGCTATAGCCTTGGGGTGAGGGGCTGGCCAACTTCGTCTGCCGGACTCGGAATGGGGCGAGACTTTGCGAGCGCCCTCTGTGTGCCAAAAATAGACCGCGGGCACAGCCGCACCCAAAAATAATCCCCCGAAGGTCCCGTCCCCAAGTTCGTCCGCCGCAAAAATGCCCAAAAAACGGGTGGGCTATAGCCTTGGGGGGAGGGGCTGGCCAACTTCGTCCGCCGGACTCGGAATGGGGCAAGACTTTGCAAGCGCCTTCCGTGTGCAAAAAATAGGACGCGGGCACAGCTGCGCCCACAAATAAGCCCCCGAAGGTCCCGTCGCCATGGTGTTCCGCGGATAAATGCCCATAAAACGGGTGGGCTATAGCCTTGGGGGGAGGGGCTGGCCAACTTCGCCTGCCGGACTCGGAATGGGGCGAGACTTTGCGAGCGCTCTGTGTGCCAGACCGCGGCACAGCCGCGCCCAAAAATAAGCCCCCAAGGTCCCGTCCCCAAGTTCGTCCGCCGCAAAATGCCCAAAAACGGGTGGGCTATAGCCTTGGGGAGGGGCTGGCCCACTTCGCCTCGCCGACTAATGGGGCGAGACTTTGCGAGCGCCCTCCGTGTGCCAAAAATAGGCCGCGGGCACAGCCTCACGTTAAAATAAGCCCCCGAAGGTCCCGTCCCCATGTTCGTCCGCCGCAAAAATTCCATAAAAAACGGATGGGCGATAGCCTTGGGGGGAGGGGCCGGCCAACTTCGTCCGCCGGACTCGGAATGGGCGAGACTTTTCGAGCGCCCTCCGTGTGCCAAAAATAGGCCGCGGGAAAATCCGTGTCCAAAAATAAGCCCCCGAAGGTCCCGTCCCCAAGTTCGTCCGCCGCAAAAATGCTTAAAAAACGGGTGGGCTATAGCCTTGGGGGGAGGGGCTGGCCGACTTCGTCCGCCGGACTCGGAATGGGGCAAGACATTGCGAGCGCCTTCCGTGTGCCAAAAATAGGCCGCGGGCACAGCCGCGCCCAAAAATAAGGCCCCGAAGGACCCGTCCCCAAGTTCGTCCGCCGCAAAAATGCCCAAAAATCGGGTGGGCTATAGCCTTGGGGGGAGGGGCTGGCCAACTTCGTCCGCCGGACTCGGAATGGGGCAAGACTTTGCAAGCGCCTTCCGTGTGCAAAAAATAGGACGCGGGCACAGCTGCGCCCACAAATAAGCCCCCGAAGGTCCCGTCCCCAAGTTCGTCCGCGCAAAAATGCCCAAAAAACGGGTGGGCTATAGCCTTGGGGGGAGGGGCTGGCCAACTTCGTCTGCCGGACTCGGAATGGGGCGAGACTTTGCGAGCGCCCTCTGTGTGCCAAAAATAGACCGCGGGAACAGCCGCGCCCAAAAATAAGCCCCCGAAGGTCCCGTCCCCAAGTTCGTCCGCCGCAAAAATGCCCAAAAAACGGGTGGGCTATAGCCTTGGGGGGAGGGGCTGGCCCACTTCGTCTGCCAGACTCGGAATGGGGCGAGACTTTGCGTGAGCCCTCCGAGTGCCAAAAAAAGGCCGCGGGCACAGCCTCACGTTAAAATAAGCCCCCGAAGGTCCCGTCCCCATGTTCGTCCGCCGCAAAAATTCCATAAAAAACGGATGGGCGATAGCCTTGGGGGGAGGGGCCGGCCAACTTCGTCCGCCGGACTCGGAATGGGCGAGACTTTTCGAGCGCCCTCCGTGTGCCAAAAATAGGCCGCGGGCACAGCCGCGCCAAAAAAAAATCCCCCGAAGGTCCCGTCCCCATGTTCGTCCGCCGCAAAAATGCCCAAAAAACAGGTGGGCTATAGCCTTGGGGGGAGGGGCTGGCCAACTTCGTCCGCTGGACTTGGAATGGGGTGAGACTTTGCGAGCGCCTTCAATGTCCCAAAAATAGGCTGCAGGCACAGCCGTACCCAATACTAAGCCCCCGAAGGTCCCGTCCCCATGTTCGTCCGCCGCAAAAATGCCCAAAAAACGGGTGGGCTATAGCTTTGGGGGGAGGGGCTGGCCAACTTCGTCCTCCGGACTCGGAATGGGGCCAGACTTTGCGAGCACCCTCCGGGTGCCAAAAATAGGCCGCGGGCAGAGCCCTACCCAAAAATAATCCCCCGAAGGTCCCGTCCCCAAGTTCATCCGCGGCAAAAATGTCCAAAAAACGGGTGGGCTATAGCCTTGGGGGGAGGGGCTGGCCAACTTCGTCCGCCGGACTCGGAATGGGGCAAGACTTTGCGAGCACCCTCCATGTACCAAAAATAGGCCGCGGGCAGAGCCACATCAAAAACTAAGCCCCCGAAGGTCCCGTCCCATGTTCGTCCGCCGCAAAAATGCCCAAAAAACGGGTTGGCTATAGCTTTGGAGGGAGGGGCTGGCCAACTTCGTCCGCCGGACTCGGAATGGGGCGAGACATTGCGAGCGCCCTCCGAGTGCTAAAAATAGGCCGCGGGAAAAACCGCACCCAAAAATAAGCCCCCGAAGGTCCCGTTCCCAAGTTCGTCCGCCGCAAAAATGCCCAAAAAACGGGTGGGCTATAGGCTTGGGGGGAGGGGCTGGCCAACTTCGTCCGCCGGACTTGGAATGGGGCGAGACTTTGCTAGCGGCCTCCGTGTGCAAAAAATAGGCCGCGGGCACAGCCGCGCCCAAAAATAAGCCCCCGAAAGTCCCGTACCCAAGTTTGTCCGCCGCAAAAATGCCAAAAAAAAGGGTGGGCTATAGCCTTGGGGGGAGGGGCTGGCCAACTTCGTCCGCCGGACTCGGAATGGGGCGAGACTTTCTGAGTGGCCTCCGTGTGCAAAAACTAGTCCGCGGGCACAGCCGCGCCAAAAAATAAGGCCCCGAAGGTCCCGTCCCCAAGTTCGTCCGCCGCAAAAATGCCCAAAAACCGGGTGGGCTATAACCTTGGGGGGAGGGGCTGGCCAACTTCGTCCGCCGGACTCGGAATGGGGCAAGACGTTGCAAGCGCCTTCCGTGTGCCAAAAATAGGCCGTAGGCACAGCCGTGAACAAAAATAAGCCCCCGAAGGTCCCTTCCCCAAGTTCGTCCGCGCAAAAATGCCCAAAAAATGGGTGGGCTATAGCCTTGGGGGGAGGGGCGGCCAACTTCGTCTGCCGGACTCGGAATGGGCCGAGACTTTGTGAGCGCCCTCCGTTTGCCAAAAATAGACCTCGGGCACAGCCGCGCCCAAAAATAAGCCCCCGAAGGTCCCGTCCCCAAGTTCATCCGCCGCAAAAATGCCCAAAAAACAGGTGGGCATAGCCTTGGGGGGAGGGGCTGGCCCACTTCGTCCGCCAGACTCGGAATGGGGCGAGACTTTGCGAGTGCCCTCTGTATGCCAAAAATAGGCCGCGGGGACAGCCTCACCCCAAAATAAGCCCCCGAAGGTCCCGTCCCCATGTTCGTCCGCCGCAAAAATGCCCAAAAAACGGATGGGCTATAGCCTTGGGGGGAGGGGCCGGCCCACTTCGTCCGCCGGACTCGGAATGGGGCGAGACTTTGCGAGCGCCCTCCGTGTGCCAAAAATAGGCCGCGGGCACAGCCACGTCAAAAAAAAATCCCCCGAAGGTCCGGTCCCCAAGTTCGTCCGCCGCAAAAATGCACAAAAAACAGGTGGGCTATAGCCTTGGGGGGAGGGGCTGGCCAACTTCGTCCGCCGGACTTGGAATGGGGCGAGACTTTGCGAGCACCTTCAATGTGCCAAAAATAGGCCGCGGGCAGAGCTGTATCCAAAACTAAGCCCCCGAAGGTCCCGTCCCCATGTTCGTCCGCCGCAAAAATGCCCAAAACACGGGTTGGCTATAGCTTTGGAGGGGAGGGCTGGCCAACTTCGTCCGCCGGACTCGGAATGGGGCGAGACATTGCCAGCACCCTCCGAGTGCTAAAAATAGGCCGCAGGAACAGCCGCACCCAAAAATAAACCCCGAAGGTCCCATTCCCAAGTTCGTCCGCCGCAAAAATGCCCAAAAAACGGGTGGGCTATAGGCTTGTGGGGAGGGGCTGGCCAACTTCGTCCGCCGGACTCGGAATGGGGCGAGACTTTGCGAGCGGCCTCCGTGTGAAAAAATAGGCCGCGGGCACAGCCGCGCCCAAAAATAAGCCCCCAAAAGTCCCGTCCCCAAGTTCGTCCGCCGCAAAAATGCCAAAAAAAAGGGTGGGCTATAGCGGGGAGTGGGCTAGCCTAACCCCCTGTCCGCCGGACTCGGAATGGGGCGAGACTTTGCGAGCGGCTCCGGTGGTGAAAAATAGTCCACGGCACGGCCGCGCCAAAATAAGCCCCGAAGGTCCCATCCCCACGCTCGTCCGCTCGTAAAATGCCCAAAAAACGGGTGGGCTATAGCCTTGGGGGGAGGGGCTGGCCAACTTCGTCCGCCGGACTCGGAATGGGGCGAGACTTTGCGAGCGCCCTCCGTGTGCCAACAACAGGCCGCGTGCACAGACGCGCCCAAAAATAAGCCCCCGAAGGTCCCGTCCCCAAGTTTGTCCGCCGCAAAAATGGCGAAAAAACGGGTGGGCTATAGCCTTGGGGGGAGGGGCTGGCCCACTTCGTCCGCCAGACTCGGAATGGGGCGAGACTTTGTGACCGCCCTCCGTGTGCCAAAAATAGGCCGCGGGCACAGCCTCACCCCAAAATAAGCCCCCAAAGGTCCCGTCCCCATGTTCGTCCGCCGGAAAAATGCCTAAAAAACGGATGGGCTATAGCCTTGGGGGAGGGGGGAAGGGCCAACTGGCCCGCTCGGACTCGGAATGGGGCAAGACTTGCAAGCACCTTCCGTGCTGGGCAAATAGGCCGCAGGCACAGCCGCGCCCAAAAATAAGACCCAAGGTCCCGTCCCCCCAAGTCCGCCGCAAAATGCCCTAAAACGGGTGGCTATAGCCTTGGGGAGGTGGGCTGGCCAACTTCGTCCGCCGGACTGAATGGGGGCGAGAGAGCCTCCGTGTTGCCAAAACAGCCCATGTGCGCAGGCACAGCACGCCCAAATAAGCCACGGGTCCCTGCCTAGTTCGCAAAAATGCCCAAAAACGGCTGACTCGCCTGGGAGGGCTGGCCCGCCGACTTGGAATGGGCCGAGACTTTGCGAGCGGCCTAATAGGCCATGCACAGCCGCGCCAAAATAAGCCCCGCCTACCGGGCGTCCCGCCCCAAGTTCGTCCGCCCGCAAAATGTGGGCAGCTTGCGGCCTTGGGGGAGACTTTGGGATCTGGAATGGCAAGACTTTGCGCGCCGTGCCAAAATAAGTCCCGAAGTCCTCCCCAAGTTCGCGCCGCAAAAATGCCAAAAAACGGTGGGTCCTATAGCCTGGGGAGGGCTGGCCAACTCCTCTGTCCGCTCGGACTCGAATGGGGCGAGACTTTGACCATGTGCGCCCAAAAATAGTCGGCCCAGCCAGGTCCCGTCCCGGTTCGTCGCCCTTGAAATAAGCCCTCCGAAGGTCCGTCCCCAAGTTCGTCCCCCAAAATGCCCAAAACGGGTGGGCTATAGCGGGGAGGGGCTGGCCCTCCGCCGGACTCGGGAATGGGGACGCAGACTTTGCGCCTCCCGTGGTGCTCCGTGTGCCAAAATAAACCACAAAATAATGCAGTGCGCCCCCCAAGTTCGTCCTGCAAAATGCCCAAAACGGTGGGCTATAGCCTGGGGAGGGTTGGCCTGGCTGACTCGAATCGTGCGAGACTGAGCGCCCTCCGCAAAGTAAAAAATTGACGCGAAGGGCGGCCTCCGTGAATGCCAAACAATAGGCCACGGGCACAGCCGCACCCAAAAATAAGCCCCCGAAGGTCCCGTCCCCACCTCGTCCTCGCCGTAAAATGCCCAAAACGGGGCGGTCGGGATATGGGAGGGGGGCTGGCCACTTCTGTCCGCGGACTGAATGGGGCGAGACTTTGCTGGGAGTGCTCTCCGTGCTAACACAGGCCCAGGGCACAGCTGCGCCTGCAAATAGGCCTCGAAGGTCCTCCCCAAGTCGCCCGCCGCAAAATGCCCAAAAAACGGGTAGGGGAGGGGCTGGCCAAAGACTCAGGGAATGGGGCGAGACTTTGCGGCCCTCCGTGTGCCAAAATACTACAGCCTCAAAAATAAGCCCGAAGGTCCCTGGTCCCCTGTTCGTCCGCCGCAAAAATGCCCAAAAACGGCTATAGCCTCAAAGAGAAGGCCAACTCTGTCCAGGACTCGGAATGGGGGCGAGACTTGCGAGCGCCTCCGTGTGCCAAAAATAGCCACGTCCCGAAGGCTCAAAAATAATCCTCAAGGTTCGTCCACAAAAATGCCCAAAACAGGTGGGCTATAGCCTGGGGGAGGGGCTGGCCAACTTCTCCCTGGGTCTCGGACTCGGAATGGGGCGAGACTTTGGGAGCGGCCTCGTGTGCTAACACGCCACGGGCACAGCCGCACCCAAAAATAAGCCCCGAAGGTCCCGCCTCCCCAAAGTTCGGCCCGCCGCAAAAATACCCAAAAAATGGCCTATAGCCTTGGGGGAGGGCTGGCCAACTTGTCCGGGACTCGGAATAGGGCGAGACTTTGCGCGCCTCCGCTGTGTAAAAATCTGCAATAAGCTCCTCGAAGGTCTCCCCCCCAAGTTCGTCCGCCCGCAAAAATGCCCAAAAACGGGTGGTCTATAGCCTCGGGGGAGGAGGCTGGCCAACCTAAATCCGCCGGACTCGGAATGGGGCGGTAGAGACTCGAGCGCCTCCGTGTGCTGGGGCAAAATAGAGGCCGCGGGCACAGCCGTGCCCAAAAATAAGCCCCGAAGGTCCCGTCCCCAAGTTCATCCGCTGCAAAATGCCCAAAACGGCGGGCTATAGCCTTGGGGGAGGGGCTGGCCAACTTCTCGTCCGCCGACTCGGAATGGGGCGAGACTTTGGAGGCACTCGTGTGCCAACAATAGGCCACAGGCAAAAATAGGCCCTCAGCCTGGGCGGTCCGCCCACGCCCCGGTCCCAAATCCCCAAGTTCGTCCGCCCCCGCAAAAATACCCAAAAGCGGGTGGAAGAGTGGGTCCCGTCCCCAAGTTCACCCTCCGTGCGCCTCCAAAAATAGTCAGGCGAGTGGGCCAGGCCGCTGGCACAGCAAAATGTCCTGTGTCCCCTCCGCGCTGCAAAATGCCCAAAATTGGATGGGCGGGTGGTCTATAGCCTTGGGGGAGGGGCTAAATTTTGGCCAACTTCGTCCGCCGGACTCGGAATGAGGCGGACTTTGCGAGGCCCTCCGTGTGCGTGGGCTACCTCGGGGCACAGCCGCGCCAAAAATAAGTGCCCGAAGGTCCCGTCTCCCCAAGTTCGGTCCCCCCAAAAACGGGGTGAGCTATGCCCGCTAAAAATGACTCTAACGGGGCGAGCTTTCGTTACCTCCGAGTCCTCGCCTGAAAGTTCGGGCCCGCCGCAAAATGCCTAAAACAGCGCGGCTATAGCCTTAGGCCCCTAGACCAAGTTCCGGAAAACGAAAAGCGAGCGCCTCCTTACAAGCGCCTGGCTGGGGGGCAAAAAATTGGCGGGAGAGGGGCTGGGCACTTCGTCCGCTGACTCGGAATGCGGGAACTTCAAGCGCCTCCGTGTGCCAGAGGCCGCGGGCACAGCCGCCCAAAATAAGGACCCCGAAGGTCCCGTCCCAAGTTCGTCCGCCGCAAAATGCCCAAAACTGGGCTATAGCCTTGGGGAGGGGCTGGCCCAACTTCGTCCGCGGACTCGGAATGGGCGAGAGCCTTTGCGAGCGCTCCGTGTGCCAAAATAGCCAGGCCATTGGCTCGCCCCAAAAATAAGCCCCCGAAGGTCCCGTCCCTGTTCTAGTCTCCTGCAAAAATGCCCAAAATGGGGCTATAGCCTTGGGAGGGTTGGCCAACTTCGCCGGACTCGGAATGGGGCGAGACTTTGCGAGCGCCTCCGTGTGCAAAAATAGTCCGCACGGGCACAGCTGCCCAAATAAGGAATCCCGTCCCCAAGGTCTAGCCCGCCGCTGCCCAAAAATCTGGGGAAGCAGGCCCCCACTTCTGGTCCGCCGCTTTAACGCACTCGCGCATGGGGCGAGAATTTGTGAGCGCCTCCGTGGTGCTGCAAGTAAGCCAAGGCTGCAGCAGTCGGGCGACAGCCCCCGCCCAAAAATAAGCCCCCGAAGGTCCCGCCCCAAGTTCGTCCGCGAATGCCCCTGGGGAGTGGGCTATAGCCTTGGGGGAAATCGGGCTGGTCCGCTCGGACTCGGAATGGGGCGAGACTTTGCGAGCGCCCGTGTGCTGGAACAATAGCCACGGGCACAGCGCACATTCCAAAAATAAGCCCCCGGCTGGGTCCCGTGGCCCCTGTTCGTCCGCCGCAAAATGCCCAAAAACGGTGTGGGCTATACCCTTGGGGGGGCGGGCTGGTCCGCCGGACTCGGAATGGGGCGAGACTCAGCGCCTCCGTGCAAAATAGCCGCGGGCACAGCCGCCCAAAAATAAGCCTCGAAGGTCCCGTCCCCAAGTTCGTCGCGCAAAATGCCCTAAAACGGTTTGGGCTATAGCCTTGGGGGACGGGCTGAAACAGCTCCAAACTTCTGTCCGCTGGACTCGAATGGGGCGAGACTTTGCGAGCGCCTCCGTGTGCCAATAGACCGCCGCGGGCACAGCCGTGCCCAAAATAAGCCCCGAAGGTCCCGTCCCCAAGTTCGTCCGCTGGCAAAATGCCCAAAAAACGGGTGGGCTATAGCCTTGGGGAGGGCTGGCCAACTTCATCCGCCGGACTCGGATGGGGCGAGACTTTGGGAGCGGCCTCTCCATGTGCTAACAATAGGCAGCAAGGCACAGCGCGCCCAAATATAAGACGCTCAAGGTCCCGCCCCCAAGTTCGGGTCTCCGTGAAAATGCCCAAAACGGTGGGATATAGCCTGGGGGAGTGGGCTGGCCAACCTCATCTCGGACTCGGAATGCCGGGCGAGTAATGGCGCTCTCCTGTGGCCAGCGCGTGGTACAGCCTCGCGTCTCAAAAAAATAAGCCCCTGGCCTCCTGGGCCTCCGTGTGCCAAAAACCTATAGGCCCAACTGAATGGCGCGCCCGCGGCAGCCGCCCAAAATAAGCCCTGGGCTGGTCCCGTTTCCCAAGTTCGTCTCACGCCTAAAATGCCTAAAAAAACGTGGGCTTAGCCTGTGGGGGAGTGGGGCTGGCCACAAGTCCGCTCGGACTCGGAATGGGGCTAGACTTTGGCAGCCTCCGTGCGGAGCGCCCCGTGTGCTATAAATGCCACTGGACAAGTCAGGTTGCGTGTAGTCCAGCGGGCACACGCCCAAATAAGCCCCACCACCCAAGGTCCCGTCCCTGTCTGTCCGCGAAATGCCTGCCCAAAAACGGTAGTGGGCTATAGCGTTGGGGGAGGGATGGCCTTAGAATTTGGGGACTCGAATGGCAATGGGCTGCTAGACTTTTGCTACTCCCGTGTGCAAAATAGGCGGGCACAGACCCCAGCGCCAAAATAAGCCCTCGAAGGTCCCGTCCCAAGTTCGTCCGCCGCAAAAATGCCCAAAAACGGTGGGCTATAGCCTGGGGAGATGGGCTGGCCACTAAATCGTCCGCCCGGACTTGAATGGGGCGAGACTTACGAGCACCTCCCCGTGTGCCAAAAATAGGCCCTTGAGCACAGCTGCGCCAAAAATAAGCCCCCAAGGTCCCGTCCCTCCCCAAGTTCGTCTCGCCGCAAAAATGCCCACAAAACGGGTGGGCTATAGCCTTGGGGGGAGGGGCTGGCTAAACGGTCCGGGCCGGACTCGGGAATGGGGCGAGACTTTGGAGAGCGCCCGTGTGTGGCCAGACCGTGGGCACAGCGCGCCCAAAAATAAGCCCCCAAGGTCCAAGGCCCCAATTCTGTTCCCGCCGCAAAATTGCCCAAAAACGGGTGGTCTATAGCCTTGGGGGAGGGGCTGGCCAACTTCGTCCGGGCCGGACTCCGGAATGGGGCGAGACTTTGAGCGCACCCTCTGTGCAGCCAAAATAGACGCCGCGCCCCAGCCTGCGCCCAAAAATAAGCCCCAAGGTCCTTGGCGTCCCCAAGTTTGGTCCGCTGCAAAATGCCTAAAAACGGTGGCTATAGCCTTGGGGGAGTGGGGCTGGCCCACTCGTCCGCCTCGGACTCGGAATGGGCGAGACATTGCGAGCGGCCTCCGTGTGCCAACACATAAGACCGCTGGGCACAGCCGCGTGCCCAAAAATAAGCCCCGAAGGTCCTGGCCCCAAGTTCGTCCGCCGTAAATGCCAAAAACGGGTGGGCTATAGCCTGGGGGAGGGGTTGGCCAACTTCGCCCTCCGGCCGGACTCGGAATGGGGCGAGACTTGGGAGCGGCCTCCACAGTTAACAAATAGGCTGGGCGTGAACAGGCGCCGGCTTGCCCAAAAATAAGACCTCCCGAAGGTCCTGGCCCCCAAGTGTCCGCCGCAAAATGCCCAAAACGGTGGGCTATAGCCTCGGGGGAGGGGTTGGCCAACTTCGTCCGCTCGGACTGAATGGGGCGAGACTTTGCGAGTGCCCTCCGTGTGCTGGGGTATTAGGCCGCGGCTCAGCCGCACTCCAACAAAATAACACTTCGCGTTCTGCCCCCATGTTCGTCCGCCGCAAAATGCCCAAAACGGTGGGCTATAGCCTTGGGGGAGGGGGCTGGCGCCCGCCGGACTCGGGAATGGGAGAGCCTTTGCAGAGCGCCTCCGTGTGCCAAAATAGGCTGTAATTGGCACAGCCGCGCCAAAAATAAGCCCCGAAGGTCCCGCTCCTGTCCTCAAGTTCGCCCTCCAACACAAAATGCCTAAAAACGGGTGGGTAATATAGCCTTGGGGAGGGCTAACAACACTGGGTCCGCCGGACTCGGAATGGGCCGAGACTTTGCGAGCACCCTCCTGCGGTGCTAAAAATAGGCCACGGGCACAGCCGCGCTTCAAAAATAAGCTCCCTGGAAGGTCCTGGCCCCCAAGTTCGTCTCGCTCAATAAAAATGCCTCAAAAACGGGTATTGGGCTATAAACTGGGGGATGGGCTGGCCACCCTCGTCCGGGCCGGACTCGGAATGGGGCGAGACTTTGCGAGCGCTCCGCTGTTTGTGGCCAGGCCGCGGCACAGCGCGCACAAAAATGCCCAAGGTCCTGGGCCCCCAAGTTCGCCCGCTGCAAAAATGCCTAAAAACGGCTATAGCCTGGGGGGATGGGTTGGCCAACTCTGTCCGCCTCGCTGACTCGAATGGGTGGAGACTTTGCGAGCAATACGTAACTGAACGAAGTGACAACAG